>JAQFYZ010000555.1:0-39227 GCA_034695085.1 Cylindroiulus punctatus | reverse complement strand
CCAGGAATCCCCAATCGATAAGCGACACCTCTCTGATTGGCTGTCCTTCAGTTCCATCAGTTCGTATTTCTACTATAACCAATACAATTGTATAAGAGCATTTAATTCCAGCCATACGGTTCCAGCCCTTTATGTTTTCTTTAAAAAAATGCCTTGCATTATACGAATTTGCGTGACTTTTTCAGGTTATATCCATTTCCCTAAGATTCAGTAATTCAGCACTAGCTACCACACCGTTGAGATAACGAACATTTGTCTATATCAAATAATGCGAAATCTCTGACCCTAAGTCAAATGCGCTTGTTCTCCATTTTGCTCCAATATCTACCCAAAGCCCCTCAGAGGCTCAGCGTGCATATTGCACGTCAATGAACGAAGAAAGGAGTGGTTTGGTCTGGCAAGAAAGGGCCGACAGAAAAGCGAGATGACAAAGTGAATGAACATGATTAGGAGTGAAATTAGAAAGAAGAGCAGGCGACACACGAAGGCGACTCCACAACCGCAAACGTAATTTTATTAACCGTAATTAGGACATATTGACGCAGTCTATATAACACGTTAGAAAAGTTATTGCGGTGGTGGATGAAGGGGGGTTAAGCGGGTGGCAAAAGGGGGTGTGGAGCAAGATGGCCGACACCCCTCTGGGACCACAACCGTTTGCCAACAGCCTCGCTTCCATTATTTTAGCCAAATATCATCAACCTGAAGTTGCATGGCTCGCGTGTTAGCATCTCCCTCGAGTTTGGCCAGCCATCCACTTTGCAGTCCTCATAAATGGCAACCACGTCAAAAATTTAAGAAGGAAGGTATTTTCCAAACCAGAAAAGGAACCAAAATAAATTCCACAAAAGTCATCGCTGTTTTCACGATTTTTGCAGGTTATTTCAACTTGTTCGGTTGGAAATCCTTGCAAAAACAATGCAACTACAGTAGCCTATGTTGGTTTTATTATTGATATTCATTTATCGATGATCAAACATTCAAATTCTGTGGGCTTCACCCAGCAACAGACATGAATAATTCCCGAAAAGCATGGGAATGAAACCGCTAAACACCGACAGCATGAATACCAGCAAGTTGCATCTCCATACAATTGTTTAACGAACTTCCCACAATTCCCTATCTAGCTGTATCATCACATTAAGAAGTCTCCATTTGGGACAGAACCAGACTCTTGTTTCACTCCGCACACAGCCAAACCGTCTCCCTGGCATTTTTTCGCAATTTAAACAATGTTTAAGGTTATGATTGATGCGACGCGATGCTTAAACCAAGATCCGAAAACCGCTGTTGACAATCAAAGAAAGTGAATTGAGGAGCTCAAGTGAAAATCCAAGGGCATTTCTCGTCCAAACAAGAAGACTTTAGAGCACCATTAGAAAACAGAAGAACGACAACGTTTCCCTTTCAGTTTCGTCGTACGTCAATATCTCAGTTCAATTTGAAGGCAATTTTTTATGGAAAGAAATTGTAGGGATCCTCTTAGCGTTGCATTTGGAGCAACACACACTGAGGATATCTCTGGTAAAAGACGTTTTCAGGAAAGCATGGAGTAGCCGGATTTACAGCCCAAGAGCATCGCTGTACGCCTCCTTTTCTTCGCTCGATTGCAAATCATGAGTCCAGGAGGCGTACAAATCACGAACATCTCAAAAATGATGGTGATCATGGTTCGCGTGCCGTCAAATTGCATTTTATTTCAGGATCCGTTTTCAGCTTTAAAATCCTTTCGTGCGCTCAGCAAAGGGCAACAGGTTAGCACCTGTTGCTCGAGTACATTCGAGTGCTATGCGAGAAATTGCGATAATCAGGAGAACCAGGCGAGACCAGATTAACATTTATATCTTTAGAAAAACTAAGCTGCGAGTAAACGAGGAAAATTACCTTATTGGCCAAACATTGGCGATTTAGCATCAGTGGTCATGCACACAAAATTTCAAATCAGGGCAGACAAAAAGCTCTGATGATGGATTTTTAATTGCCACATAAAGGCAGCATCAGAGGTTACAACTTTCGAAGTAGTTTTCCCACAATGAAAAACTTCCTGAATAAACAGGCCTTCCGTGCTGGCAGTCGATTCAAGACTGAGGCCCCACCCTTACTCAAAGGTAACAAATAAGTAGTTGCCAATGCCCTAAATTTATTTTTGAATACCTGATCGTTATCACTCGAACATTTGATATTACATTTTATTTAATGTACGGTGCATACGTCTACCTAACATACATATTTCAATTCTTTTGTCCTGTTTATACGACTTACAGTAGGCTTTGACAGCCCATTAATTACCGGCAGGGTCATTTAAGATCATAAACTTTATATGGAAACAAAACTTTGCTTTTGGAAGCAAAAATATGCAGAAAAAATGGTTTGAACCCGGGGGTAAAATTATAGTTTGGAAGGATGGGTTTTTAAGGGCTTAAAGACTCAATATGTAAAGTATGGAGTTTTGGGGACCTTAACACCATTACCATAATTAAGGAGTTATTCGGGAATTTGCAGGACGCCGTGACAGTAATTTTCTCCTAACGGCTCGTAGGCTGGCAGTGATTGCCGCTCTCAGGGGCAGTTAAATAACGAAACCAAGTTTCAGGCTGCCAGGGGCAATTATTGTAATCTAGACAAGAATAGTTGAAATATATATCATTTTTAATTCTGCCCTACTCTGATCTGACGTTACCGCAACAGACTGTTGTGGTAACTGATTAAATGTTTCTGAGACACCCGGTATACAGTCACTCGCCCATTGCCAAATTATAAATTAAATGCATTACGGTCCACAAAGTATATTTCCTTGGCACACTGTATATTATGCTGCAGCCATAGCAAGATCACTCTCTGAATGTTTACTCAAACAGCAAAATAAATAACTCGTGCAAATCATTGAACATAACGAAATTTAAAAGATTGCGATTATTCAAGCAAAACCCCCTGCGGTGAGACAAAAGCTTGTAGGGATGCATATAGGCATGACATTTAATATAAAAAACCGATTATTTGAAGTTCGTATAAAACAGTCCTCGCTGCGATAAAGAAAACATTACGAAAGAGCACGAGAGGCACTCATTTTTTGGAGCACCATCCCAACTTATACTGTACAAACAGAGGATATTTCCTGAATACTCATTGGCACATGAAATATCGTTTTAGATGTTAATACCTGAGCCACTTTTCATACGCATATTCATTTGTCTTCTGCGCTTTCGGTGTGCTAATGAGATAATCTTTCACAAGTTGGCGTGCACTTAACTGAGCACACAACCAAAATGTGCCCAAAATGGGACTGAAGACGAGCACATGCACTCGCTGGCTATATTATTATTTATGGGGAAAAAGCATTAGCAATCATAAATTAAGACAGTTACACTTACACCGTACGGCACCGACCATTTCAATTTTATAAACGACCTATAAAACGTTGCCACCAATGAGGTCTCACCCACTTTGACCACCACCTGGCATCAGTCCCTGCCTGCAAATTAATAACTGATTCAAGTGACATTCTTACCTGAATAAACAGCCACGACGTTACGAGAGCCAGGCCACTGTACTGTCCGTTGAACCGATAGTGGTATGCGTAAAAGGCGAAGTGATAAAGATAGAAAAACCTGTTGAAAACGGAGATAGACACATCGTAAGTTTCATTGATTAATACGACTGACTAGGATTTCAATATAATATTTAAAAGCGAACAAAAACAAAATTACTCAAATCCCACAATTCGCAGCATAAATGTCCTACATCATCTCCTAATTATTTGCGACCCGCACTAAACATTTTACACCATTTCATTTCATTTCCTAAGCACTTGAGCCAAGCTCTGCTTCTGTAACTATCAAACCCAAACTGCTTAGCCACACAATAAATGTAAATACAGATGATCATGAAGTCCTACCCTTTTAACAACAACTAAACAAGATATCATAAGAACAAAAACAAAGTATCATAAATTCCCTTCCAACTTCACATTCCTCATGCACCGTTCGATCATCCATAGCACTATTGTTTTTTACATTTTTTTTTTTTTTTTGCAAAACGCTTCCAGTGCCATTTAATAGGTGACACGCACGTTGCAACGTTATCCTGTCGAGTGTCATCGAGTTTCGCCTTTTGCTGATATTTATCCCCATTTCCCCATGTCGCGTTCATTTTTCCTCTCGCCCATATAAAATATGATCCCGCTGTTCATAATAGAAGTTAACAGATCTCCCTAACAATGTTTATGCATTAGCTTAAAAGCCCCAGCATTTCCTATAGGCGCTTCGTACAAGAAAGGCATGTGGCGAATCAGTCCACCGTCACTCCATTTGCAGCACAGCTTCCTGTCCCTGGTTCTCTTGCATCAATTTCAGTCCTCCTTCTTCCCCCAATATCCATGCGCTGCATAGTTGGCATGGTGGGGGTCACTCCACGCCAGGCCTATGCCATTGTCACGCAAATTCTCCCAAAGACAGACCAGAAAGGTCTCCTGGCTGGAAGCTGACCTTTATTTGAACTCGGGATAATCGCAATTGGCCCTCGTGCCAAGAGCCAGATCACCACCGAACAGGTCAAGGAGATGATGCCATTTCACCATTAGCTGAGGATGCACATGTTGCTTCTGTCCACCAGGGCAGGAACGATTCATGAACACTTGACCACGAAAAATAAACACCTGAGAGAATGACGAAGTTGTTTTTATTTCTATTATTCTTTCCTAATAATTACCCCATAGTCTGCATCAGTGATGTCACATAGTGATTGGTAGAGGGAAAGAGAAATGTGCAGACACCATACTACTCAAATACATGTACATGCACCAAGAAAGCACGAACTAAAGTAATACAGTTTCGAACCTTAAGAGTAAGAAGGTATGCACACAGATTTCTAGCTCCAGCAACTCTATAGAAACTCGAAGATGTCCTTATAAATGAATATTATAAAAATCCATTAGAGCATGTTCAAAACTTGCAAGAGGCAATTCCAAAAAGCATTGGGGCTGTATTAAGGTTAAAATACAGTATATTAATAAAAATAGATGTACTGTATATGTAGCGAGTATTCCATTACTTCGTCCAGTTTCTGCACATGTCTAATTTTACTGGAATTGTACATTCAAGAGGGCAAGTTGTCATAATATTATTCAAAAAGTCGACTTTTCGATGCCCCACTATTATGCACTGCCCCATAGCTGGCAGACTGCTTCGCTTTTGAGAAAACAAGGAGCTATTTTTCTTGTTCATTAGGCCAAAATGGATGGAAAAGCAGCTGAAAGGTGAACGACATGCATCAGGGCCTGGGATGGATGCGGTCTGAAAGGCGCCCAGACCACATCGGCCATATTCATCCACCGCTAATTGTTAATCATAAGGGCAGCCAGTGAGCATTACACTTTCCTAATAGAATTTCCCGGCAGTATTTATAGGGCCCTTGTTTTTTCATTGCAGAACAAGTGCTGGACTCGTCGGGAAGAAAAACCGCAAAAAACGTCCAACATGACAGGATTAGGCGTCGGAAGGACACGTGGCCGTTGAAGTTATGGCCATTGCCCAGCCCATAAATTGCGATGAAAATTCAATTCCAGAAGCGAGCAAAGGCAGGGACGACCAAGATGGCCAACAGAGCGGGTCTCAAATTGAATAACGAGCCTTAATTGGGGCGACATAAATGAGGCAAATGGAAAAGCTACATTTGGTCTGGGCGGACGCAGTGTGCCTGCTCACTAAGTACCAGGGCTGCACCACTGTTACAGCCAATTAACCCAGTGGGGATGGCGGATGAAAAGTGGTCGTGATGGTGGACACGAGAGAGCACAATGAAACAAATAAAACAGACAGCCTCTGGAGATGGACACAACCGAAAATGGTTTAGGACACACTCATCAAAACATTGATGGATGCAGCACCACGGTGGCCAGCGCCAATTAGGAGGCGCTTCGGCCACCAGATGACCACTGACCAACAACACTGTTTAAACTGGACAGATAACTCGGTTGTCATGCCTTTGGTGCCACTCGACGGACACTCGGTCCGAAACTGACCGATCAGAGAGATAAATGGCGATAACCATTACGTTATGCCTAATACTTCCATTATGTTGCCATCGCCAAAGTGGCTAATTGGCTTAGCTGGCGGGGTGGAAAAGCAGAAATAGAAGAGAGAGAAAAAAATAGGAAAAGCCAAGATGTGCCAGTTAACAATCGGTTCAATAAGCTTCGTGCGCTTTTCCGTTGTCCATTCTACAATACGCCTTTGGAGGACTTTGGCTTTTGCGATAAGAGTCCAGCATAACGAAAAATATTTGCCCTTAGCCATGTACATCTGGCCGCACCCTTTAATTAGGAAATCCTAAACTTCAGATTGTCAACTTTGCGACAACTTTGAACTTATTGATAACTTTCTTCAAGTGAGTGCCTACAGAATTTGCCTTCTTGGAGCATATTTTCCTTGCTTTTCTTTCTACATAAACCAGAATCTGTATAAGTAATTAAATTATTGACGTGGACATACATGACCACATCTGTTAATCTTTGGCCATACTCATTATGGATTTGTGATGATATATGCTGTAGGTCTATCTGTGTCCAATATCTGATGTAACGTGGAATACGAATGTCTACTTTTTCCACCTGGAAAAGCTTAAATAATGATAAGAATATATTTTTCAGATTCAGAGTACAATGTCGGTCAGGACGCCGTCTTCGGATCTTTGTTGTAATTGTCATTGGGAAATGTCTATGTTGGCACTTAAGCTATTTTCACTTTCAATGAAAAAGGCAGCACCGAAAGCGACCAACACTGGCAACAGCATATAAACGTACGATTGGCACGTTATTCCAAAGATTCAACCTGATTGTCATATATCTGGATATGTGTCAGACAACGCATCTCTGAATGATGGTTTCGCATCCAAGGAGCAAACACCAAAAACTAAGAAAATCTCAATCAATCGCACATTTATATATCAACGGTTTTTTCTCCTCTTATGCCGAGGGGTTTGATAGATTATAAATGGCTTTTCGGATTAAGTGCACATCATGTAACGTCTTGAAAGGCTAAAAACACGTTGGATGTGGCGCCATTGAATCTCCACCACGCGTCAAAAGAAGATGGCTGGCTTACGTTGCTCCAACAAACCCATTCAATTGGGCTAAGAAAACTGCACGATAAATCTTGGGTCCAAAACAGATATTTTGTATTCCTTCAATGTGTTTCCTCGTCTCATTTTTTGTGTGTGTGAGTGTGCGCATACACTCGTATCACATATTGATACCCACCAACGGATATCATCTCAGAGTATATCACTTAGGAGCCTATGGGTCCAACAACGTATGGATCCAACAACGCAAACAGAATCTAAATACTCGGGCATGATGAATTTCATCCAATAGGCTTTTTTGGGATACAGGATCATTTATTTTATCGTCTCAAAGCCCCCGCGCAGAAATAAAGAGAGGTCTTAGACAGATATCAGTGTAGCTTTTTTTCATTAAGACAGTGAACTGAGCTTGCTAAAACCATCATTACATTTATGGGACGGTGGAACCCTACACCTAATGGCTGCGTAGAATCTTTTTTATTTCATCCTAGCGTTTTTTTACTCCCCAACTTCACTAATATCCCAATTTATGGCGGTATTATACCACCGGTAGGAGGGTCTTCGTGTTAGTGCATGGTGAGAATTTCTGTTGCTCACAGCGCCAAATCAAATCAAAGCAAGTGTCACGTGTGACAGATCTTCCTGACATTGCAGTGGTTTTAGCAAACGAGGAAAGCGTTCGTTTAGTAAGATTGGTAAGTGAATTAGTCAAAACATGACTACTGAAGACATATATATAAAGACCTGCAATCGTTACAAAAATTAATTGAAAACACTTGAGTTATGTGTATATGTACCAAATTTTGTAAAAAGTAGAACTCCAAAGGTATTTTTTTATTTGATGTATTATGATCTGCAGAAATTTTGCGCCTAACACAATTAAGACACCAGTGACCATCTTGTGGGTTTCAAATGTAGATGTAATTTTAGTTTCCAGTGAATACAGCTTCACCTACTAGCCATCTCTGTAAAGAGTGCAAGACTTTTTCACCACCCTGCAAAATATACGGGCCAGTGGTTATACATTGCAGACAAAAATGTCAAGATAGACTTGATCAATATCGTCTTGGCAAATTCGTATCTGCCACGCAAACCCAAATTTTGAATTTGTATTTATCCGAGGGACTACAGGCTTTCAGGGGCAATAAAATGAAGCCATCAACCATGTAAATTGTATCGAGAAGAGGAAGGAAATAAGACAATTGGACGAGCGGCTGGCGGAAGAGCCGGCAGCAAATTATTCAATTTACCTGGAATATTCACCTCATCGACTGAATATCGTTTCACATACAGGGTGGTTGAAACACTGTGATCTTTTGTACGAAAACCAAGCGATCAAACTGAACGAATATTATAAAACCGTAATCATTTATCATATCAAAAATGATTTATATCGTATACATGTACAGTCGTGGTGTCTTTGTCGAGTGACATCACTTTGATAACCCAGTATTGGGCTGTGCATAATTATCGCCCTATCGCCCTAATTGGGCAAACCCTTTCCATCTCTCCGCCTAAACGCTTGTTATTTCAGTATACCTATACAAGAGTTTGACAGCATACTGGAAAGTTGTAACATACACGCATTTCATTACATATTTTGCCATCAATTCAGCCTCAATACTTCTGAGAATTGATTCATCTAACTTTTGAACAGTTTCTAAAATAACTTTATACCATTCTTCAGATTGTTTTAAAGCAATGCAGGATCAAAACGTCCTCATTAGAGATTGAGTATAAATCTGTACCTCAGCCTACAAAGTAATCTACGAAACTGCCCAAATTTCACATTTGCACTCAAGCATTTCCTATACTTCATCCCATATACATGTACATTGTACTGTAGTTCATTAACGTTGGTCTTCACCTCTTTCTACATGTATTTTCATGATTGAACTAAGTGTGGTGAACTGCTTAAGGACATGTTGGACAACTCTGTAATGTCTGACCCCTATATACCCAGGGCACCCCAGGTGCAGTTCATCTTCGTCCATTTTGGAACCCCTCCACCGGGTATCCACACACCCTATGAGCAGTTGAAAACAAAACGTCCCTATGGCATTAACACGCCGAATTTACGCCATTGTCCAAAATAACAATAACATAAACAAGAAGCACAGGACTGCGCAATTTACCGCCAAAAGACAGGCGACCACAAAGTACACAATAACAGCGAAGCCAGCTAAACGAACAGGGTCACTGAGATTCTTAGATGCAAGGCAGGCAGAAATCGCCTTGATACTTTGCACGTCAGACAATAAACTTTAAAAATATGTGTCGAAAGCGTGGGGGGACACCGCACGATGACAGAAACGTGTTTGAAATTACCATAAAACCTTATAAAACCGACACGGGGCGGCCATTTTTCAAAACCCAAATGAATTGACAAACGACGTCGCTGTCATTTCTTGGGTCCCATTCACTAGGAGAGACGGTTTTCATATACGGGGTCACACGCGGGCCTAATAACAATTTGCGAGTCAACAGCCAGTTGAGCATATGAGGAAAACTTTGACAAGTTAATCTCATCATGAGCGAGCTAACAGCTCGCGAAGGAAAAATCGCGACTCAACAAGAAGCTGAAGGTGGAAAATCCATCCAAACTGCAATTACATCTCCTTATTGCATCGTGAAAAAGGAAAAAGAATAATTTTATTACGAAGCCGACTTTATTGCCGGATAATGTGTGCACAGGTTGGAGGGATATCCCCCCCTAGCGCGGGGTTCACCGCCTGGCAATCACGACTAATTTGAGCGATATACAATGGTGAATTCATCTACATATACGGCTGAAAATGAAATTTATCGAAATCGAACACACGTGACTTAGTTGATAATGGGGACAAATTGGGAACATTTGCTTTCAGTATCGAGAACGTCACGTAGCGCGTGTATTTATGGTTCCAGGGGTATTAGCTGAGTTTTGCATTATGAACGGCTTACGGTTCATTTGAATGGAACGGACAGGGCAGACCATATCTGAGAGACCTAGTCTGGCAGATAATAACGCCGTTGAAAGCTGGCCACGTACGAGCAAGAAACTTTAATCCGACAACAAAGTTCAATTTGGTGGAACGTGGGAGCGAAAGTAGGCCCCAAAAGTCATCCATCATCTCCTACGAGGTTCTTGGACCTTTAGTGGAAGAAGGACGATGAATACGATCGTATAATTACGAGCCAATGATAATCCGCTGCAGGGCGACGAAACGAGATTTCATTTCGTCTGGGTAGGAAAAAAACTGGACATCTACCAGAAAATGCGACATACCATTTCAAATTCGCTCATTCAAAATGGATACAATTCGAATAATTGTTATCAATAATACCAATTTTAACTGGGAAAGTGCAATCAGATATTAAAATCAAAGAAAATAACCATCGTAATGGGGAACTGTGTGTTATCCAAGGGCAAATTACAACTCTACGTTCCTACATCTCGAGAAATCAACAGGTCCAAGTAGGAAGCTGTTACATTTCCATGAGCCGATCTTCTTGAAATTGTAGTTTTAATGCTAACTAAACGTGAATAGAAAGATGTATAGAGAAATAGCTCGGATCTGTTGGATCCGCCTGGTATTGGTAGGCATATTGACATCCAAAAAGAAGCTTAATTGAATTAATTCCTGCATCTTTTATGCAAATGACGCAAGATGTGTTCTAAAGGCCAAAATTAACTTCCCTGACTAGCAGGTTAAAAACAAATTTCCAAACCAATGAAGAATGAAGGAATGTGTGTGTGAAGAAGGAAGGGCACAGTGCCTATTAAGCAAAAGCAAGAAATGTAACAAGTGTATATGTTGCTCTACTGTACGCACATATACAAGTGCAGTATGCAAAAGAGCATACTATTTTTCATTGCAGCTCATAATTTAAAAAAAAGGATTCTTTATACGGTTTAACGATGCCAAATAAGTCAAGTAGATGCAATAAAAAAGATCTCATGGAAATGTTTTGTGCATCAGAGCAATGCTCAGAATGTACCTTTTCTCTTGTTTGACCCAGCGTCTAAACGTGGTTTTGGCCACTGTTGGCGCTGCACTGACCACTTTTATGATCGATTGATTGCATAAGAAGGGATGGGGGTGAGTGCCATGCGCCTTCGAATTCCCTGTCCCCCACAAATATATCAGTCAGATATTCATTGCAAGCTCAATTCGGTTCTCGTCTGAAGCTCTCGGCCAGATTCCAGGGTTACATGGACGGCATATTTTTCCGCATTTTTTTTCGTTCTTTGATCTCCTCTCCACATCCAATCTCCGGATACCCCAATACTCCCCATCAGCAGTCCTCAATGCCATACAATGAATCAAATATACATGAGCCAGGGCAAAAAAGCAATGCTTCAGTTATCGAGTCGCTGCTTTCTTTCTATGCAGTTGAGCGACGACTTGAGACACGGCCTCGTATACCGGTATAGATCGAGTGGAATATTTTGGTTGTTCATAAAGTCGTTGGCCATTATTTTAAAACGTCGGAAAAAGATTCATCCGCTGGTCAGACACTCAGCCTCGTGTATGTAGCGGCTAGCTTGGAAAGGGGGAAAAATGATAACTACTTTTTTGATGGACTATTTCCTACATGGCATCATGCATCGATCGACCATCAGCTTCGGAGTCTTCAGGCATGAAATCCGTTTCCGCATTAATTTCGTAGGAGGCTAGCTGCCACTAAACTTTCCTTCTCCATTACTTCATAATTTTAAAAATATGACGTCGACGAGCTCCATTTTCGTGCGCATGCAATACTTAAGAATTAATCTCGAAAATGTTGAAAACTTGTACGTTTTAAGGAATTGAAAGACACGCGAGGTTATACAGGGTGATTACGAAGTCCTTCCTAATTATAAAAAAGGGATTAAAAACAACTCAGTGACTGTGTTATAGTTGCAATGAATAGTTTCATTGAAAGTTTGTATCTCACGTATTTAGTTCATAGGGATTGCCAGCTGGCTGCGCTGTAATCGCTAGATTCGAAAATTGCATTTACATAGGAAAAACCCTCAAGGTGGCAGCTTATACATGCAGATGGTTTTACATTCATGTGAAGCTATGACATGAATGGCTAGACTGCAGAAATGGCCTGGCAAGATTAATTGCAAGCAGGTTCGCATTCTATTGGTCCATTTGAATCCCCAAGTTTCTTTCTTCATTTACCCTTTTCCCCCTAAAATTTGGTTCTGGTAACCAACAGTTTTTTTAAAAAATTACGTTTTGCAACAAGACTTGGACTTTATAATCACCTCGTATATCGAAGTAAGCATAATGTATATGTATTGCCTATATACTCGTGTATTTGACTGTAATGCTCCACACATATACATGGATGTATGCAGTGATTGCCATCTTTTGGTGGAGGGGGTCACTTTAGTTGACAGCATTTGAAATTTGTTTCCATAATACAAACACGTGAAGCCTGAATGCCAGGCATACAACAGGGAAATAGTACACATACAATTTCTACCTTTCCCCAAAAGATGTTCCTTCTGAATAATTTTTTTAAAATTATTTTTTGTAACGAGGGTCAAATGCATGTTCACCCTGTACTGCAGGGCGTGGACAAAATGCAATAAATAACAAATTTCGAGGTAACAACTTATGTTAATACTTATGAAAATACAAAAATTGTGTAGTGTTCAATTTCACCATTGTACGAATTTTTCAGTTGGTACTTTTCTGGACCGCGGGGATGCCAGAGAATGAAGTAACACAAGTCGAATTACAATCAAGCTATAATGGCCGCCGCAGTTTCTCCGGGCAATTGTCACCGTGGGGGGACATAAAAATAATGGGGGAAATGGATATATTTCAGTTATAGGGGGGTAGCAGGAGTCGACCGGGCAATATGGCAACGCGCCACACGGATTAAGAGGGGGATAAAAATTATTTGGCGCTAAACGACGATGATCGAAAGCAGCCAGAATGGGGGCCATTTGGATATAGAAATTTTACGATCGTCGAAAAACGAGCCACAGCCAGGAATTTCAATCTTAGGTCGCAAAATACCTCTCGCCTATGGCTTTTTTCCGCAGGCGTTAGTTTTAGTGAATCCGCGTTAAATGGCACGGTGAGTAAATATGATACGACTGGGTCGATACGTCGTCGAGCGACGTGTCATTTTGTGGTCGAGGCTCCTATTTATAATAAGGATAATAAGAAGAGCAATATGTGGTTTTTGCTCGTCAAACCACCATTAAGGGTTATCGCACTGGCTGGGGAAAAATGGCGACAGCGTTGACGACTTTAGGGAAGAGATATGGGGGCGCTTCTCAATTTCTCAAAAAAAGAAAAAAAAACGGGGGGAAAAACTTTATAACAGCCAGTATTACAGCGAGCCAACAAGGCCTCGCATGGCAATTTACGAAAAACGACAGAACAGGCGTCGGATAAATTACTCCCCAAATTGGAGCCACATCTCGGAGGAATGTGAAGCGGCCTCTAGTTGCCCTATTTGAAATGCGCCACTGGCATTATATCACTCGAATGAAGGACAGCAAGATATCAACTGGTGGTGGCCAACCTATGCACTGGAATCGTGATATTGTAGACAAGGATGGTCAAACGGTACAATTTTTCATTCCCCTGATATTTCCCTAATTTCCAAGTCATTTTTCATTAAATTGTTGTGATCCTTTTAATCACGAACGCATTCGCTGTGAAATGAAACACTTTAAACAAGGAAATTACTAATGAGGGCATTCAAATATTACGTCACGAGAGCCTCCCGCCATGCAGAGTGGACCACAATTAACCCTTTTCCAAAATGTAAAATAAATTGAGCTTGAGATGCAAACAACGCCGCATCCCTAAAGTCATATCACCAACGTTTGTTTTCTCAGCTAACAATCCTGGCCTTAGGCGTCGAAAAATAAATTTAGACTCCACACACAGTGGAAAATCGAGCGCCGATTATCAATTAGATTATTACGTCAACGATAAATAAATAACGTGAATGGCGTGATTTAGTATTAAAAGTTCGGTTCAACGCATAATATACCAGCAGTTTTAAAATATGGAAAATTTCAAGGCAACGAAGCTTAACCAAATTTTCAAGCACTATCCCATTGCGTTTCTCAATTTCTGTCAAATATTTGAATATTTTGTGCCTAGCAGTTAGAACTACCGTGCCAATGACATGGAAACAGATTTCTAACGTTGTCAACTAAGAGTGGGCCCCCCTCCTCCGTAAGGTGGCAATCACTGCATACACCGATGTATGTAGTGATTGCCACCTTAGGGATGAGAGGGACCCAATATCAGGGGTAAGGTCATGAAATTACCTTCAATATGGACAATGCATACCCATTGTAATTACGAACAACAGATATGCGTACATACGAAATATGCCAAAATTGATAATATTTTGGCCATAAATACAGCGCACTGTAGCAGATTGTTCTCAGGAGTGTTTCATTCTATAGTATTCGGTAATAAGCTCAACGATGTACTGACTTTCCGAACACCTCTTGGCGCTTACAATACGTGTAATGTCTGCAGTACTTTAATGGCTTGATATAAAAGGGTGCGAACTTATTTGTCTTGTCATGTGATGCCAGTCCAAATAGAGGAAATGAAAATGGAGTCGGTATTGGTTTCAAAGAAACAAGACTGCGTACATGACTAGGTGTTGGTTGCGAGCGACCAATTGGGAAGGACAACAGACCACGATGAAGCCCTGGATTCAGGAAACCTTAGCCTCATACAAACGCACGAAAACGAATAATAAACACATAGACAAGCGGTTTGCAAAGAAGAAAAAAGGGGGTACCGCAAACGTATGTAAATTGAGGTTTTTCATGTTGACGTAACCAGCGGTCTTCCATGGACACTGAACACCCGCTCGATTTCTTGCACACATAAATGGAAAATTTGCTCAATGGGTTTCCCCCTTTACAGATGCAGAATTGTCAACAATAGCGAACTTTGGTCCCAATTAATTGTTCTTGTTTCACGAAGGCGCTACACCCTGCTTGTTGCTATATTATTAAACACATGCATAATTTAATTAGAGCCATGGCGCCTACCTTAGCCAGTGCCTTTTGGTGATGGACGTGTGACAGCAGATGGCGTCGTACTGGTCCGCAATCCACACGATCAAAATAATGTAAAACGCTGTCGTCGTATCGTTGAAGAATTCGGACATAATGGCCTCCATTCCTGAAAAGTTCAAACAATTGTTTTCAATTAAGGACCGATCAATTTTGACTGTCAATATCGCAAGACCCGGATGGGCAAACAGCCAATTCAGCCACAAGTGTAGTTGATTAAGTAGTCAAATTAGCCTGACCACGTTAAACATGAAAATGTTACTGAAGCTGTGGTGAAAAAGACAACTGCGGAGGTTGTGTGTCTTGCAGGTAATACATACAGGGTGATCATAAAGTCTTATACTCATTAAAACTATTTACAAGTTGGGTCCTAGTAACAGCTGAAGTGGTCCATTAAAACTAAGCATAACGCTCCTTCTAGTTTTCGGAGAAACTACAGGTACTTTAAGGCTGATCGAAAGGTCCATTGAAAAAGCGTGGTAATTTTCGGACACCCTGCATAATATTTCCACCATGCAAAACCATGAAAAATTTGTTCCATACGTTTGCTTTAATACATAAATAAAGACGCTCAAAATCTTGCCTACCTTTTAGAATGTGTCGTCCACTAGTGACACTTTTTGTTCCTTTTTAGGCGAATTACGCCCTTTATTATTGAACAATTAAATAAAAATGGGACAAATTCGCGTACGTCATCAAAATAAAGCATAAGCGAATTTTTCCCATTTCTATTTAATTGTTTTAATAATGAAGGGCGTAATAAAGGAACAAAAAGTGTCACTAGTGGACGAAACATTCTACAAGGCAGGCAAGATTTTGAGCGTCTTTATTTATTAAAGCAAACGTATGGAATAAATTTTGCATGGTTTTGCATGGTGGAAATGTTATGCAGGGTGTCCGAAAATTACCACGCACATTCAATGGACCTTTCGATCAGCCTTAAGAACATACTCTGCCCAAATAAAGACTTATTTCGTTTCATTCTTGAGCTCAAACTTACGATACGTCTTACGATACGCACCCAACTGAGTCAGCTGGCTCATTTGCGTCAAGTTTCGTTAACCGTGGCTTAACTGGGTTGTCTTAACACAATTTCTGCGCCGGGGTCCTTCAGAAATTCAGAAGAAGAAAATCTTAAGACAGAGGTTGTGGGGGTGAATGATACGCGTTACGAACGTTCGCCCTAATCGCGGTTTCTAACACGAAACGGCTTAAGTGCATCACTCTGAACACACTTCACTGTAATCGAATTACAAGAAAACCCGAATTGGAGATGCAAACCTAGTCTGATTTTACGATAATGCAGCAGCATCCAGCTCCCGTGCACGCCCGGATTAAGGCATACGTCGAATTTACAATAAACAAAATTTCTGTCAAGAACGCTAAACCGAACAATAGGGTTGCAATTTCACATATCAAGATAGATGGGAAAAAGAATCGAGAAAAGCGAAAAATAAATTGAAAATCAAGGCGCGTCTCGGCTTTTACACCTGCAGGGTGCACACCCAATAGTACGTTAGGTGAATCAATAAAATAATCAACATAAGCATGCGAAAAGAAAAATTGATCAATCTATCAGGACTGATACGCAAACGTGCGATGTTGCCAGATGAGCAGAACCTATGTTTGCAGATTGCTCCGGAGACAATGCTTGGCTATTTGATGGCAGATATTTTAAAAGATTCCCTCCAGATATTATAGAAATCACAACAGGCTGCAGTTAATCACACCAACTTCACTTCAAACAAATTCAGTTTCCCGAAACACACATGAATTTTTGGCGAAAACAATTCACATGGTTTCCGGCCATATCTTGGTCAGTCAAATTTATCTGATTGTTCCGGGTTTTCCAGACACCGGGTTTTCCAAACAACTGAACATGTTTTGCCTAAAACATTCCTAGTTGCAGGTAGTCATCAATCCATTGCATGCTGTATTTATGTTCCCATCAAGATTTGAATTAACTTTACTTTTAAAAAAAAATTTCAAGGGGTAACAGAGACCATAGAGACTATCATCCACACTGTTTTGTCCCAAACATTTTCAAGACAATATTCAATTTCCAACACTAAGTCAATATAATGACTACTGTAACATGACGCCCATGTCCTAGCAGTGGATAAAGTTAACGAAGTTATCAATAAATTCGTCTTCAGCAAACCTCCCACAGTTTGGATTTGCAGGAATTTCGACCAAAACACTAATGCGGTCACCACCAGGGGGGTGTCCTCCCATCAGTCCGCGGTTAACCATGGCATGAAAGTCATTACCGACCAGGGCATTGATTCACACTGACCACCTGAGTACATGCAGAGGCCCCCCCCCCCCTCCCTCCCTCATTTTTGTCACTTATGGTGGCCAAGCGTGGCGCCCTTGTTATTTCGCTGAATCACTAGAAAGGCGACGTGCGGCACATATTCAATTAACAAAATGGCACCGAAGCCAAAAGAATGAGGGGCGCCCATCAACGCCTCATTTGGCGCGGTGCATGCCGGGACAGGCGCTGGGAATGCGAGCGAACGCCTGGGGCCGGAAATTGCCAAGTTCTCAGCATGGGAAGTCAAGCTGTCATTTTTTAAGCATCCACCAATATTCGACGCGTTTAATGAGAAGCCGTACGCGCAAAGATGGTTGCCACGTACGGGCGAGGGGAGCGCCGTAGCGCGACGACGATAAATTTTCACTTAGCGCTCGGGCATCCAAATTGAAAATGAAGTCTTTATTTGACAACGGCGGGCAAATGGGGCTTTTTGCGTCTCGGCTGAGCGATTGAGGCCCCGGGCAAACGTTTCGGCCCCAGGCCTCCTGGCGGCGACATTCCCCAACAAAGCATTCCACGTCACGCAAAAACTTCAGCGAGACATGAACACTAGGGAGATGAAATTCCTCGGCGGACATTTTCGCAGAAACGAGCCATCCAAGGAAACTAGGAGATGCACTAAAAATCACTTTTTTATCACTCCATCCGTATACAGCACCAGAAGGATGCTGTAATTTGTGACTATGCCATCGGGCCATCTAGCGGATTAGCATTGCAAAATTGCACTCGAAAACTTCAAAAATGCATTTTAAACTCTGCTTGTTGAACTGCAAATACAGAGGCAGTCAGAAAACAGTGTCGTAAACATGGACAAAGAAGTGATAATGGCATTGGAGCAACTTCTGAACGATGCAGCAAGGTGGACAAGGCTTGAGCATCAACCCTTCCATCAAGTCATTCAAAAAGCATCTATTAATCCAGCAATAATTCCAATTTGAAAGTCGTAGTCGAGGATGAAATTAGTCTAAATGCAGTTAATTTGAGATAAGAAAACGTTTTCGTGAATCTATTTTGAATTTCTTGTATGTCATGCTAGGTCATGCTGCACAGCTTCGCAGCATGACAGAGAGGCCACTGAATCGTACCGGGAATTCAAAATAAACTCACAAAAATGTTCCTAACAGGCTTAATAACCATCACCCTCCTCTAGAACTTTGAAATTCTAACCTTTGCTCTCAATGTACGTTGAAGCAGCGCCAAATTTTTAAATCGCTTATGTGTGTCTGAAACGACCTGTAGATTGGAAAAATTAGAACACAACCTTCCTACACAGGACAAACGTGAAGAATAAAAATGTTGATGAGAATATTCATGTAATTGCGCCATTGAGCGATTGCGAGACCTGTCATGATGCAAACCACAAAGTTTGTCCGTCAAGCTTTTTGTACAGTAGGTCCTTCTGGGGTATCATGAATGTAGCATTTGCACAAGGTGTGAGGGATATTTTAAACGAAAACTGCATACAAGCATGATTTAGGAAATGCTGCAAGTGGAGAGAATGAACACCAGGTGCGCCACCAGTCCGCCAGAAAGTCGAGCAGACATCATCCTTGCATGCTCCAGTCGCTGTCAACGTAATCCAGTCATTGCGACGTCACGTTGCAACGAGCCAATGGAAAGACGTCGAGCGTAGCATAGAAAAGCCCAGCAAAAGGCAGGCAAGAAAGGATGACAATGGGAGCTTAGCGTTTTATCAAAGAGAAAATGCATAGAAGGGAAAAAAAATGATTTCTCCGAGAGCTGGGGATATCCCAGAGTGCTCAAGGTGGTTGCTCCCTGTTGTCTTGGCTGTCCCGGCATGCACCTGGCAGATCCGGCGCGACTAGCTATTTGTCAAGTCGAGGAATCCAGGCGTAATTGAGGCAAGAAGACTTGGTGAATATTGGCTGGGTGTTTAGGGAAATGGCGGAGGTATTGATCTGATCGGTCGGCTGCAGGAGGACATCATTGAGTGTCTAATGTGGAATTGAGAGAAAAGCCTCTTTGTCAGGGCCATGATGGATGGAGAGCGATGGGGCAAAAGGGATGGCTAAGGGTTAAGGGACCGACTCCACACATCTCTTTCTCCCATCTATGCAGTCGTCACGTGACTTCATCCTCATGCCATTACCGCATTCACCCCCGCATTTTCTCGCTCATCAAAATACAATTCAGCCCAAAACGGCAGCAGCAGAAGCCGATGACACGCAAACTTGAGGGATTCCCCCTTTTGGTTTCCATTGTACGTCTCGTGTTAAGAGTAGTCCATTTCATACCGCCCTCTATCGGCATCCTCTACCTGGCATAACCACATAGTTCCACAAAACTGACTAGAATCTTGAAATCGTAACATAGTCTTCTTACTTGTAACTACTAAGTGTATTAAGTTCAAGTATCATTGTTTGCAAAATTACACGTTACTTTAAAATATACACATCAAGGCCCAAAATTGAGAATTGCATCTGCCACAATTCCCATTCGGGCACTTGCAATCGTGGCATTCATTATAAATGCAGATAACGATACAAGTATTTGAGCCAACTTCCCATACATGTACATGTATGTGCTGCCCCTACCGTCAAGCAATCACTGCTAGCTAAAGGTTGCTTTCCGACTTGGTGTCAGTGGCAATCCTACGCAAGGTTTTCCTATGCAGATGCAAGTTTCGATACATCAACTAAGAAACTAGGTTTTCTCCCTTTCAGCAAAATTTGTTTCTCGTAACAAAACAATTTTTTTAAATAAATTTTTGTAATGAAGGTAGGACTTTGCGATCATCCTGTAGTTGTTGGAAATATCAACATTAAGGCCGCCACGTGCACCGTCAATATTTGACAAAGGTTATTCAACGCTCAATTTCGCTCTTTAATCACGCTGATCAGCGCAAAAACATAAGAAATTATTCGGCTGCAACAACCTCAGCTTCAACAGGTTGAACCTGACTGAATTCTTGGCAAGCTAGAAAGACTCATAAAGCGAACCATATCACAAAGCAATAACGGAAAATAACAATGAGTGAACTCGCAAGGAGGTACGGGGGAAAAAAGCACAGGTTGGAAACATTTTCAAGGGATTCCCACATAAATATAATCGCTTTGGATTCCAGGTTTACCGTTAGGGTAATAAAAGGCATGCAGTAGTTGAGCTTCTTAGTGGATGTACGGATTGATTTATAGGAAGAGAGCTTTTTTCAGCCTCTGCGGTCATTTATTCGCCAATCCTCGCTCGTCCAATTTTGGCATGCAAAGTGGGTCTAAATGCCTCAGAAAATGCACTATTAATCAAGCGTGAGCTACTTAAATTAAGGAGCGAGACACCTCAATCTGTTGCCCAGATGGCCTGCACTTTCCCAACGGTGAGATATGGGCAAGTCGAGAAATACACAAGAATTGCTCTGTCAATATACAAATATTTCACGATCAGGAGCAAGTTAACGTATGAGAAGCAGCCCTTGCAGCCGAAAAATAAACAGCTAATCAAGACTGGCTAAAGAAGATGAAAATTCGATATTGGTAGAGACTGGCAATGAAAAATTGCTCAGATATGCTCGCCTTCGAAAACTTAAGAAGGGAGACATTTCAGGGTGGGCTATCTTCGACGCTCACAAGGTTGAAATTAAATAATGAAGCTTTGCTTGAGATTAAATGAAGCAACGGTATTACTGTACATGTATATTGTTGTTCAACTGGGTACAATACAAGTATGTGTAAATTCCCTGCCTTTAAGAATATGGAGGATATAAAGTTGAAGGGATGATTTAACAAAATTTCAATACCGTGCACCTCCCTGAGTCAGCACTCATTATTTTCAATTTTTTTTGTTTGCAATAAAATGTCGAAAAACTGAATAAAATCGATAAGAACAAAAATACCATGACGCCAATGTAACTGCATGATTTTCCATAACTTGGAGCAATGGACTGAATTTCATTTCAAATTTTTCCATGATTTCTATGTCCAATAGACACCCTGATCAAGAATGCAGGTTGATATCTCAGCGTTAATAGAACTATATTGTAGCTGATTAATATGCGTGTTTTGTCAATTCCTGTCTAGATTACAGCAGTAATGCTAGCGCATCATCTTAAGGGTAGGTCGCTTATTTAGCATCTTCGCTGACAATCCTTAATTAGTATTTTTAATTCCAATCTGCGAATCACAATCCCACATAATCCCAGGCGAGGCAGCGAGCTAGAGCAGTGCTGCTCAATTCAACTTCTAATTGCAGATTCTGAATTGACTTTAATTCAATTTTCATAAATAACGGAAGACCTACATGTTGCAAAAAAAGAGCGACAAAGCACTACATATATAGCGTACTGATGGATCCTTGCATGCGCGAAATTCAAAACACAGTTTTCAGTGTTTTGGTAAAATGATGTACTTTAATTGTACATGTATAATAAAAACTGGATCAACTTCAGTATACCGGTATCTCCCGCTAAAAAGCGTGGTATATTACAATTACACTCAATCAGGAGTCGAAAAGATGGCACCACTTCCATCTGTATGTGATTGCTATGTTTAACTATTTATTCAATAAAATCATACCATTATAGCTAAATTGCAAATAAAACTAACTCATTTCTTCAATCGATACTACCAATCTATAGTAACCCAGCAGTTAACCACTTAAAAAGTGGTTGCATCTTTTTCACAAATCTTGTATATAATGCAAAGTGTCGGAAAATACATCCGGAAATAAAATCCACACCCCTTAAACCAATCCCTTCGACCAATACGCTGTCGAGGCAAAAGATGCCTCTTTCGAGGTCCGCCGCTAGGTGTCGCCCCATCTAAACATCATCGTTCGCTCGTACAATTCTCGCGATAGGTTGGTTTGACACTCAGAAAATGGCAGCTGCCAGCTTATTAGATTTTCCCGATAAAATATGCAGCAGGATGACTTTGGGCCCGGCGCACATCCGCAATATCAAATTGTCTAATTTGACGAGAGAAATCGCTGCATTAGATTTTGATCCGAATTTTTATTAAATATCTTTTCCACTTTAGGAAGCTAATTCGAGATCGGTGCCCGTTTGTGTTGCCGCTCCATTGATCCGCTGGTGCGGTGCTGCAGCCATATATGTATATCAGAGTTGCCAGATGACCGTCAATGATTAAGCAATAAGAAAATCGAAGACACGATCAACGCACAGGCCCCTCGCACATTTGACACAAGATAACATTCCCACGACTTTATACACGAGTGCACTGTCAACAGGAGGATCAACGCAGCATCAGGTTGCTAAGCAACAGGTGCAGGCCAAATAGCGAGTCTGGCTCTATATGAAGAGGACTCGAAATTATGGCGGAGTATTACAGCGGAGCGACACACGGACATTTCATTAAACAGTGTGCTCGCCATACACCGAAACTAGTACCGTATGATGAGGTGTGCATTATGTGCTAATAAGACACTAAGTTATTTGACAAACTCAAGCTCGAACTCCGGCCTCTGGGGCGATCTCAACCTAAGATTATTCTAGCAATTATTTCAACAAAATCTTGAAGGGTGTACACGCTTACCCTTTGTATTGCTTTCAAAATCATATCATCGTATTATTGACGATGGATTGGTTTCAATCGAGGCAAGTCACCACTATATGGAGTGCAAAATAAAACTGAGTTTTAGACAAATCTTGACATACAAGCTTTACTCCCCTTAAACAACTCTCCCTTACACCAAGTGACTCATGTGGGTTTACAAGTGCATGATTTGCCTTTCAGTACGTCACTTGGTGGTTGGCTTAAAAACCAGCTAACAAGTTTCGCAGCATCTGTTGTTAAATCTACCACAAACGCAACATATAGGAAGTTACGTGTCTAGATTTCCTAAATTCTTTAGGGTCATACTGAAATTATATTTTTTCCAGGATCAAAGATCGTTTTAATGAATGTCTTATTGGTGGATAACGGTTTTAAACTGTAAAAAGCACAAGTTTAATCTTTTCATAACGAGAATTCATTATTGAGAATGGTGGGACCGATTATTTGTCTAATCATATTGTGACGATTCATCAAAATTTCTAACTACAGGCTGATTAGATTACATTTCCTGAGGTTTCCATGTGTTTCAGATTGGTGTATACTAGTCACTACGAAGAAACAACATCAAGATCATCGCTCAAGCAACTGAAAATATTTCAAACTCTCGTAGGTGTTACTGTTTCTTATTCGTGTTTTGACAAGAACAGAAATTTGAGCAAAACTCTGCAGTAGGACTGACGTTATTCAGACGAACCATGGAGACATTTCCTTTGTATTCATCTGCTTTCTGGCCACTACACCTTAGTCCCTGGCCGGGTAACTTTGACCACCTGTATTTTAGGGTCACCGTGTAGTCCAGCAAAGCGTGCCTTTCGTGGTACTCGCTCGAAGGCGGTGCAAACGAAGTGAGGGAGGGAGAGATCAAAAGTGTCGCTAAACCAATTCAATATTGACCTTTTTCCTAATAGTTTCCGGGCTGCGCATGCGTGGATCCGGAGCTCGCCATTCTGTCAAAAACTAATTTAACGAACAAACAAGAGCGCCTCCATTTTTATGGTTTCGGGCTTTTGTCCCCTTTCCTCAGAGTTTCACTCGTATGGAGAGCAAATTTCGCTAGGAAGCCATACTCGGTGGAGGAAAAGGCCCTAAACTAAAGAAAAATCAGCAGCGAAAACGAGAAAACCCACTCGGATGTTGTCCGGGGCACACTTGCTACTTGGTCCCCTTTGCCTTTCAAAGAACGATCAGGAAATTAAAGATGGCGGCTGAGGCTCCTTGTTTAGGATGACGCATTTTTCTATGGGCTCACTTTGTGACAAACTTAACCCGGGGTTTGATTGATGCAATCAACGGGATCGGCCTATATTATCTTAGCAGAAAGCGCCTTACGGCTGGCTGAGGGTGGGGGTTAAGGGTGGGGGAGGCACCCCCTAGAGTTTTCAGCGAGCAGAATCCTCGCGCAGTAAGCGTCACTAACAATGTAAGTTTGAAATAATTAGGTTTGAAAGGGTTTCGGGGTATGCAAACACGAGGAAATCGATCAGGCTCAGGCAGCCTCGCATCTGGGCGTTTTAACTAATGAAAGAAGTCAATTTTTTTATTTGGGAAACTTCGACAGTAAACATCTGGGCATCTGTTGGATTTGGCATTATAAATTCCATCACTTTTCAATGACTTTGAAAATGTGAAATTCATTTAAAACAAAATGCTCAATGTCTTTCAGAATATGGGGCTTAGCAAATTTCGACATGTGCGAAACTTTTATAATGATCAAAATCGATGGATTTCGGTCACATAAAATAACTTAACAAAAATAAAAAGCGATAAGCAGATTTTTGTTTGCAAAGTTGAATGACAAATGATGAATATCAACATAAAGTTTTATTTTAATAATGATAATTGCAATGGTTTGCAATTTCCCAACCCTATAAACCTTCCAACCTTGCAAACCCAACCCTCCCTTCAGATGATGACATCATACTTGAACGTTCTCTTGATTTTTCAACACATTTTGGATGATATACTAACTTCTCCAAACATTTGCAAATCCACCACAGCTGCCCCCGAGTGCGGTCACCCACAATGCGCTCCGGTGTTTGCAGTGATTGCCGCCTTTCAGGGGAATGTTCCCTTTAAGGTGGTCATACATCCTAAAGGGGACATTAAATTGCGATTAATCCCGCAATTGGTGTCGTCGTGTCTGCAATTATTACAGTCAAAATTTCAAAAGAGCAAAGGGACCTCGGATTAACACAACAAAACCAAACAAACTCGCCGTGTTGCATAGGAAACGTTCGGATTCCATCAAAGTGATTCTAATTGACGTCGGTTTCATAGAAAAAGGCTAACAAATTTACACATTAAACGAATTTCTGGCTCGAATGATTCTCGAGCCGAACTCGTTTATATTTGTTTAGCTCTGGATAACGGGGCTGGCCTGACAGATTTTGATGCATTAGACTCTCAGTACCGCCGCATCAATCACGTTTTAAACTTAACTTTATTTCCCGGCATTCCCTGCCGAATTGCACTCATCTATAATTTAAGTCAATCAACTTGACTGACGTCCCGATGAAGCCCCTACGCGCAACAAGGGACTCAATGGGTTAATCAAATCACTCCTTTCGATGATAGCGATAGTAGAAAAGGGCGAGACACTGGCAAACCAACAACACAAGACTATAGCGTGGACAGTGGCTATCATCGGCAATCCATAAATTACACTCGCCCCTATACCATTACGGGTCCACAATGTCCTAATTGCTTACTTGTTGTCGAACTGACCACGAGTCATACCAATTTCCACATCTGGGAAACCTTCGAAATTGCGGCCCAATCATAGTCTTATCAAACGTATTTTTTTTTTTTTAAATCATAACGTCTGGTTGCGTAGGCCATCGAGTTTTTCAATGTCAACATTATCAAATTCCATTTTTGACGATAAGACGTTCATTGATGAATATATATATATATCCGATTATTTCGAGCAAATTATAGTTATTTATTGTAATGAATTACAGAGTATGCCCTGCTCTGTCTTGTGTTTGTTTTTTATTTAGTTTGTGATTAAGCCAACCTAACAACGTAGCTTTCTTATTTAGCATTCCAACCAACAAGTTGTTATGAAAAGCCCACTTCCTCATCGTGTCTATGGCTGAGCAGGGCATACTGCCTCTGCCTCCAACTCAAGCTCAAGCAACGTTCTACTAGGAAAGGACCTTTCCACGGAATCTATTACATAAATAACCAGGTTTAGATAATGGAAAAAAAGTGCGCCACACTCATATGGCGTTCAATTCCTCGAAAAACGGCCTCGGAATGAATAGGCCAAATTGAATTGAGCAGATTGCCAATGAATGAAATTGGCAGAATACAATTGGACAGAAACTGCATTAGTAATTCTTGAACAAGTTGAAAATAAGCGCATTATCCGACACCCACTGGAAACGACTACTGGTCGGGCAGGACGATTGAAGAAAAAATCAGGACCAAATAATGGAAATTATTACATCGAAACGAGTGGTAGGACAGAATGCAAAGTATTATGGGGGGCGTATAATGCAGAAGGGAGTATAGCGGAAATTCACTGAAAACCAATTAAGGCCATTGGAATGCCAAGATGTAAACAAGATCTAGGAGGGACTCCTATATACGGACAATTGGGGCAGCGCCATCTATGCGCAAAGTGTGACTAATGTCAAAAGTTGCCATTTTCTTTCACTGGGATGCAATCATCCATATCTCAAACTTTCCCTCCTCCATCTCGATTTCGGGGCAAATAACACTCGCAATTTAAGAGTATCATTATTTTAAACTACGCTCCATCGAAAGCAAAAATTTCTTCCAATGATTACCCAAATTACGGTTCTGTCAGGCAGAGAGTATTTGGGAAGAAAATCAAACATGTCTCTTCGCATTGCATGGGAGCCGACAAACGCAATTTCGAAATTTAAAAGCGTGTTTGGGGAGGTTGAGGGGATGAAGCTGGCGAATAGATGAAGATGAAATAAATTAATCGCAATATATGCGATCGACCCCGTGCGAGTGTGAGGATTTGCATCGGCCAGTAATTCGCGTTCAGAGACTACATATTTCATCAGGCAGATGTGCCACACCAAGTTCGTTCAATTTGGCATATTAAAATGCTGATGGAATATTATCCACACTTACTTCGTGAATAAAATAAAAGGTTGGTCAGATTATCTCGCAAAGTTCTACCCTCATTACAAAAATTAATTTTTAACACTGTCGGAATTAAAAGTACAAAATTGTGGAAAACAGTAGAAGGACTAAGTTTTTTACATCAAGTATTTGGTTCATATGGTGTAACAGCAGACGGTGCTATAGCAGCAAGAATCGTAAATGGCATCCACGTAGAGAAAATCTCAATGTCTTTTCTGGTATAGTTTATCACAATACTAAGTCAACAATCAGTGATAAGCACAATTTCAAAAGAGATTTCCACACTGTACACAATCACTCGAATTCTACATTTTACAAAATGCATTATTTATTACCATAACAGTATTTCAAATTAATGTTTGTATTGAGGGAATGGTTTATGATCACCCTGTATACTACGTCATTATACATTTTTACTCGAATTTTGGGTAAGTACCCAGGTTGGGGTAGCATGAGAACTTAAGAGCAAATAATTCGGAAATTGTTTTGAGAAAAACTTACCGACAAGGGCTAAAATGACGGTCAGTAGTGGCCCAGCTGGAAAACTGATGGTTATATTAAATTCCAGCATCTGCAGCAGATCGACTGAAAGAAAAAACGGGAAAAGAAACCAGTTAGCTCCAAAGTAGCACCATTTATCAAAGAAATAAGTGTTTACCATATAGTTTACCAAATCCATCAGTACAGAAAGTTATATCAATTCAAAACGTACATGTATAATGTTAATTTAACGCAACCTTCAACCACGTAAAGTGGTGAAAATGTCATGGAAAAACTTTTCACGTCAGGCTGCAACCAAGTATGAATAACGAGAAATTGCCCGAAATTTTTAATTTCTTCGCCATCAACTCCCCTTCCTGATAGCACCACACATCACTCCCCTCGCCATTAATAAAGGTGTAAGTGCGCAAATATATTTCGTAGCACTGAAGTCATACAGGGCGTTGCACTTAAATTTATGATTCGTACTCCATTTAATATATGAAACGGTGGGTTCCCCATCCCAATTTCGCTCCCCGCTCTCCCTGTGGCCCTTCCTGGCAACGTAACGAAGTGGCAGCAATATGGTTGTTATATTATTATGGGAAAAGCCACCCTGCAGGGTCCTCCTCCATTTTCAACCGATGCTAATGCACAGCCAGCCACATACCCTGAATACAGACATCGTTCATTAAGCTTGGCAACGCGCCGAAAAGCTCTTTCTCTCTCCTTTTTAATGTAGCGTAGCAATTATGACCGTTTAATACTACATTTATGCAAATGGGAAAGGCAGTAATTAATTTAACTGGCTCATTTCCAAAACAGGCAACGACAACATTTCTCCATTTCCATTTGCATCAGTCAGCCAGAGCAGAGCGAAGCAATATATACAGGAGGGAGCAAATTCTAAATTCACCCTAATTGCAAGTACAATTGCTAAAAAAGTACAGGGCATAGGCATTGTTGGGTTAAGGGGAAATTCCTTACGGTGAGGGGTAAAGATAATGT
The DNA here is from genome assembly GCA_034695085.1 of Cylindroiulus punctatus. NCBI lineage: Eukaryota > Metazoa > Arthropoda > Diplopoda > Julida > Julidae > Cylindroiulus > Cylindroiulus punctatus. The sequence goes on along the minus strand of JAQFYZ010000555.1, from coordinate 10,648 downwards.
CTTGGCAATTTTTTTTACCTAAATGAGCAATTAAAAAATTGTGTAATGAAGGTAGACTTCGTGATCCCGTTGTATATGATATGCATCATTAGGCCAACAGTATTTCAGGATGTGAAAATGGGCCAGGTATTTATCGGCTAATTTGTTATAAAGTTTATTCAGGTTTTGCATAATTATAACACTTAACGTGTGACTTTTAAAGGTGTTATTCCTGGTGGGTATTATTTAATATTTAATCCAATTTCGTGTGAAAAATACCGTGCCGGTCTCCTTTGTAAACGTTCGCAAATATAAGATAACATTATAGGGTGGCAGTTCACCCCAACACTTTTCTATTTGATATGTTAATTCGATTCAGCGAAACCTGTCGTAAAAGTAATTAACGATCGGATAGCTAAGATAATGAAAAAAAAATTAAGCAAATATGTTTTTGCAAACAGAGGCTGATATGCATACATGGATGCATACACTTTTGCGGCATTACAAAGCACTGATAAGATTTCTTCACCATTATCGTCAGTACATTATGTGCCCGCAAAACCTCATCGATCAATTTATTGCCAGGTATAACAAACTGTCTTAGTAAAAAACGGCAAAGCTATAGTGGTATAATTTAATCATATCATAACGTTATAAATTGTTCAAACTTCATATATACATGTAAGCATCACAAATCCTCAACCTGTTAGTTGGTAATGAACTTTTCTTACGTATAAATGCAATTTTCGACTAACGATTACAGCGCCGCCTATTGGTGCACCCTGTTAACCAAATACACAGAATAAAACATGAGGAAATGCTCGACCTTTTCCCAAAATTGTTTCATTTAACTCTACCAGTTTTTAAATAGTTTTGTAAGGATGATATAACTTTGTACATGAACATCTCTTTAGTGATTTGGTTTTGCCTCAAGTGTAGAATTTAGCGTCTTCTTTAGAATGATGGCAGCCATTTCATTAGACCCACCCTCAATATAGCCTGGTAGATCTCATATTAAACACAGCGACAAGCACGAAGCAAAGAGAGATTTGGTTGAGTAAAATACAGCGCCAGGAGTTACACACGAACGTCCCTTAGTCATTTCCGCAATTTTAAAAGGGAAATATCATTATTGCCCGAATAGAGTAATCATGGAGTGTGGTGAATGCGTGATCTTTGCCCTTTGTGCTGTCAATTAAAGACCCCTTTTTAGTGTGTATTGTGTCATAAATGCTCGCCATATTAAAAGTCGTAATTGTTCGAACACGGGCTAAATTAACTGTTGGATGGCAAATAAATACTGAAAGCATCGTATTTTCCATGCTCATAATTGCCTTTTCTATATTAAAGTCCTTGGCTACAGATGATAAAAGAATCTGTTATGAGGATGGAACAAAACTGTATAAAATGTTGGAGGAAACAAAATCGATCCAACTGGGTTCGTAGAGAGTTTATCTTGTCCTTAGGAGCCCTAATAACTTAGATTTGATTAAAATGAAGATAATGATTCAATGCTGTTGAAATTTGTCCAGAACCATCGTTGTACATGTAGTATTCAAAAATGAATTTCCATTTTATTAATAGTAAACACACATCATGCTTTTAGCCCGAGAATCTTATTTCCTCCTGGATTATTAATAATCACATTTTTCATCCCAATGGCATTTCACCAAATAATCTTTCGTACGACCGCAGGCTACATACATATCTTTAAATTTTACTAGAAACAGGGTTGAATGTACACAGGTATATGCTCGAAGCTCAAATATCCCAAGATTGTTGGCAAGCTGCAGCGAACCGCAATTTGTATAATTGATTCTTCTGCCTAAACGACAAATTTCTTGGCTCGCATTAAGAGTAGATATCGTATATCAATCAAGGAAAATCAAAACATGATGAGAAATGGAGCTCGACGTCCTGTTCTACTAGGTATTCGGTTGAAGTCATTATAAACGTCAAAACAAAGCTTACTTTTAGAGAAGCTGCATAAGAGAAAGTTTTCCCAAGGAAAACAAAAAATAATTTCAAGTCCAGTTAATAAATCCATCGATTTCCAACAAACAAAGAGGGCGCTCAAACAGGTCGTGACATTGCAAAACACCCAGAATCCTCCGCTTCGTCAATCTGAGTTTGCTAAGAATAACACTACACATCTATTCTGACTTGTTTCAAGTTTGCTAAAAAACAAAAAGGCCTACGGCATATTTCCCCCATTGCCTAATCTTCGTGGGAAAACAGGAAGTCACGTGCATTATCTCGATTGAAGCCTGTTTTAACTGTTTACATTCTATTTGCAGCGACTTTCACAACCTTGGTTTGAGGTGCCTTGAATTTGTTAGATTATACAGACAAGCATACACAACTCAAAAAAAAAACTAAGGACGATATTCAGTGGTTGGTAAATTGAGTCGGAGTTCGAGCTGTCTTGAGTTTGATTATGTTTCAAATTAACGCATTTTTTCAGTTAAAAAAGTCATTGACTGTCTGACATTTTTCATTTCGGTGCAAGTGATGCAATGTAAGAGAACTCACTGTAATAAATTATCCACAAAAAATTCAAACCTTTTGAAACCTACATAATGTTAAAAAGAGACGTGAACAAATTTTACTGCTTTTCCAATTTTTGACACACAAGATGTCGGTATTGAAATACAATAATGGGAATTAATTTTTATATATCCTTAATTCGTCTAAATTTATCAAACCAGCGCTGTCTTCATCGTGGTGAACATCACTCCACATCGTGATATTGACCATAAGTTGGTATAAAAGTACACAAAGCGGGTGAAGTACTGAGTTTGATCAGTTCTTGCTGATCGCGACCACTAGATACATTTCACTGTCGAATTCGAAACTTTGGTTATTGGTAAATCCGCCCCTGGGTTCGAGCATTGACAAATCGATCGCCTAAGATTTTTTCCTGCCACGAAACAGGCTAATAAAAAGTCAAAAGTTTGCCGTCTGAAGGAAAGTCCACTTTTAAATATATTTCGAGAGCTGGACGCTGAACAGAAATCCAAATGAAATCTCGAAGCTTATATCCACCGATCAAAAGAGGAGTAATATGTTATTTATAAACCATCCTTCAGATTTTGAAAGAAATCCGATGACACGAAATGTTATTATTTCAACCGCACAAAAAAGCCTTCATCTGTCCGTAATATAGACCCGGAGCAGTGCACTTTTTTTACATTAACTTTTTATGGAGAGCGGCGAAAATGAAACGACCGGGTACACCTGCTTTTAACTGGCTAGAAAATCTGATACAGAATGTCGAAAATCTATCCGAAATAGCAAAAATACCAAGGGAGACATAGTTTCAAATGGACGTTTCAGCGCATTTCAACCACTCGGTATATTATCAATGGAAACTATGAACGATGTCGAAGTTATATAGAAATAACGATTTATAGATTTAAAGAAAACTCACGAATGCATAGCAAATCTCGGGTCTATCATGTAGTTAGATTATTATATTTGGATTAATATAAACGTCATTCATACAAAAGTCGCCTATCAGGGTTGGACTTTGCACTGTACGGCCACAACCCCTATTATGACCACACTTTACTGCCGTGCATCATTGCACATAATCAGACATACAATAAGTACCAGAAGTTGGAAATAAAATGCGGAAAAACGTTTCCTTGTCTAAAGTGCACGCTTTTTAGACTAATATCATTATTTCCTATACGACTATCAAGTTGAAGATGAACCTCTAATGTTTGTGGATTAAAAGTTAAAAAATCAAACATATGACATCGATGTCCAAAGTCCAATTAAAAATCAGATTCGGATGCTACATAACCGACTTTCTATACCATTCGTGTTTACGTGTCAAACTTAGGAATCATTTTCACAATAATATTGAATCGGTCGAAGTGGCACAAATTGATAAAAAAATTGTTAATTCAAGCAGCATATGCTATGAACCAAGCATGATAATATTTCAAACGTAAGCCTTAATAATGGTTCTTCCTTTATTATGTCCAACACCGTAATACTAAATCTTTGATGGGCATTTTTTAAACTTGATATTCGCAATGTTCATTCACAAGATGCATAACATGTATAAATATACAGTGCTTTCTGGATATTAACTCAACAAATGCCACAGAGATCATTATCAACGCCTTCTTAACTTTTATTTTGGAAAACAAAGCCTTTCAGATACCAGGCAGACTCGATATAAAAACTATAATAGTTTATTAAATCGCAAATCTTCCGCCTTAAGGTTAGAACTAACTCCATCCGATATAAGGAAGAGGCTTTGTTGTTATTGATTGTTACGAAATACGGAATTCCAGCTTACAATTTTATATACCGTCTCTCGTATTACTACGAACGAATATTAGCCCATGGCAAATGAAGAGAAAGATACAAGTGCGTGCCTATATGTATATAAATACAAATAAAAATATTATTCCTTCCTGGAAAATCGTTAAAACGCAAACATGTCTTAAGCAAACAAGACTGCATCCAATAAAGAGTGGAATTAAGCACGGCGAAAAAGGCTCATTAAATCAGGCATTTTATAAACGAAAAAAACAAACCTCTGCCTGACTGATACGTTAAATCTGGCGTTGCATGTGACAGTAGTGGGGAAACATTCAATACCAAATTTATTTGTGAAGTGATTTAGTTACATGTAAGGTTTGTAATTCATAAAAGACGTTCATCAAAGTCTGCTTTTTTGACCAATCCGTTTCCCCGCCAATCTTGAATCTTATATTACTGCATTTACCGAAATCTGACAAAATAATGGCAACAATCCCTAAAGTTAAATAATCCAATAATTTTGATTAATGTGGAGCATGTTTTTATCCTCAATTCAACCTCAATCTGGCTTGGAATTAATCGAGCAATTTTTGAGCATTCTAATGGAATTGCATTACTTTTGAGATGGTGAAGTAAGAAGTTTGTATCATGGTTACCCCAGAGATTAAATTTTCAATTTTATAATTAACAATTCCAAGTTTTCCACCGAACTCGAAACCTTTTGTTGGAAGTTGCCTTTCCAGCACGTCAACAATGACAAAATGACAAATTATATGGCCCATGTTAACGTTTCCATCATTGTTTACATCCCCTGAGCATTAGCTCGCTGAAATCTTTCAATGCGTTAATAAGGTAATGATCCTACTTTAAATTTTCGGTTCTCAGCAAAAGACGCTCGTGAGTGATCGTTATAGAAAACTTTCTGTGCTCGGGGACTGTGATTTGGAAAGTAGAATTCCAAAGTCGCTTATTTAGCATAGCATGGGAAGGAGATATTGGACGTTGCAATCTGGCAAGTCGAATGCAATTAGAGGTTGCGATGAGTCAACAGTGTGCCTCATGGCAAATCTGCCGTAAATTATTTTTGAAGCAGTTCATGGCTCCTGGTCAACCCTTTCAAGTGCATTCAACGACGTCGTATTCAAGAGTGAATCAACCAACGACCAGCTAAGAGTGAGAAAAGCATTAATTAGGAGCGACTTTGGTTGGCATTAATTAGGACCGATCGATATTGGGCAAGACCGATATCCAGATTTTGCTTGGCAATAAGACTCGGTCACCCCAATGGCCTCCAGCACTGCTTGGGGGCCATTCGTTACATCTCGCTTTTTGTTACTTTAAATTGCGATTATCCGAGCTGGGCCAACAAGACTATGTTTACGTTGGGCGTCCGGAAGAGTAATGACCACAATATGCTCGGAAGATTACGTGAAATTTCAATTCGATTGTTTCCTGCCAAACGGCGCTCTGGGAGCAGTCGTGGCGGAAAGGGAAGCGACTGGAGCGCCCTCGGCCATCTCCGATGAAATATGAATTAGGACTGGCGGACAAGAGCGGGCAGAAAATATTACCAATCAGGAACTTAAAGACGTAGCTTAGAGGAGTGGTCAAACGAAAGAAAAATATAAAAAGTTTTTCGTGAGTTTGCATCATTCCCTGTGACAGCGCTTGGTCTTCCTTAAGGCTCATCGAAAGTGCGTTGTGACTTTGGGGACACCCTGCACAAAATTGCGAAACTCAATTTCTCCTTTCCTGATCAACATATTAAAATATATTTTTTGCAAACATTAAGAGGGACTCGCGTTGACAACTTGTGGAAATGTTAATAAAAACGATAATTCTATTTTTGACTTTCTATTTTGCTTCATGAGCGATAGTCTGAAATATAAATGGGAATATGAGAGATCTAGAATTTGGAACAATTATCAAAACGAAATGTCTTTTAATTTTATATAGACCAGGAACTTACTATCAATATAAACTTCGAATTAAAACATTTAGTTTCATTTGAAATTATCTTATCTGTCCAAAATTACGTAAATTCAATTGCAAAAAAAATCACTTTCAAAATGTACATGTATACCGGGCCAGGAATAGGTGCATAAATATCTGAAAATACATATACATGTATGTTGAAAACGAGATAGCTTGTAATCGGGTGACCTATGACGTCCTCGCCAGTCATATCCAAAGGTCAACCAATTAAAATTATTGATTTTCCATCATTTCCCTTACCCGGTATAAAAGCTGGAAAATTGAACATTGAGCACCATGTTGCGTGGTATATTGTGGCACTATTTTAAACTAAAAGTATCCAGGAAGGCCTATAGTCGTACCGCCAAAAGAACGAGAAAATGGCGTCGTTAAGACCAATAGGATGCAATTTCCTGTTTGCGATTAGTCCACCCTGTAATATAATATCGAGCATGGCAGCCATTTTCCTCTTACCGCTGAAACTCCTGAAACAGTACGTCGATAAGCCGAATCTCTTTGATTGGCTGGAAAAAATTTCGTTCTCTTGGCGAGACGACTATAGATACCACACTTCCCCCAAATAGTCTTGAAAAGCGGTTAAATGGCGTATGGCTGGCATATCGTTGCTAATAACACAATGTACATGTAAATGAAAACACCATAGATGCGCATAACTTATGGTTAAGAATTTGAGCCGGAATTAATATGGGTATGGGTGGGAGTGAACGCTAATTTTACCTGCCATTTCGACAAAGGGGCGCTCATTGGCTGGACTTCAGAAATCACTGAAGATCCTAAGCTGGCCCACTAGACGTTCCGCATGGTCATCCAACATGGCAACCTGGTCATGACTAAAACATCGCCGTCCTTAACTTCCAGTGTGGTGGAGACCTACACCGATAAACTTAGCTCGTGTCCACCGCGGCGGAAATGAAAAGGCCCTAAGCTACGAGCGCGACATACAGGAAGCGAATAATCTGCATAATTTACAATGTCGACATGGCGTGGCGCGCTGCTTATTTGCATAGAAAATACCGCAAAACGTCCCTGCAACAATCGTAAGATCCTATCTGAGTGACGTAGCTCACGACGTTTCGTGAATCAAAGTTCAACAGCCCCCGGATAAACCAGCAAACTAGGATTTCGACACATGCAGTGCAAGTGCAATGTCCGTCCTTTTCTCCATCTTTGGGTCCTCCTGAGAAAGCGACCAACAATACACGGTACATGTAGCCATCAAGGTTCATTTTTTCCATTTTGTCCACCGAATGCAGGTCAAATCGAGATGGTAAAATTCGACCATCAAAAACTACCTGAACATATATATTCACCGAGGAGCCAATGAAAAGAAGTCAGTCTACCATGCAGGGTACAAAGAGTTGTCTCTAATTTTGAGTGTGCAACGCCACTGGCGGCGCTGCAGTCAGCCACTTTCATGGCCGCGGGAGGATAAGGAGGATAGGATAAAAGCCTCAAATGCATTGGGAAGTTATTCATTTTCCCCAAATAAGCTCGTAAATGCAAGCCAATTATTAGTTTAACGGTTTTGACTAACTCCGTGGTACCCGATAATACTCTTTGTTGGTATTTAAAGCATTCCGTATTTAATTTTGAGCCACGAGCCTGATTTTATCAAACTTCGCCATGTTATTTGATGAACGTATCCTACTTTCATGGGAGCTTACTCGACTGCCACTAGATGGCGACCCTTTCGCCGCACACTCCCAATAGACTGACAACTCTGCGTGTTTCGGATTTTCCATGAGAAATTGAGTAAAATTACAATGCAAAATGATCCTCTGAGTATAATGCAAAAATAACTCTGACTATGAGATTGGAGTTCGTGTGCAGTTCCAGGTGGAGCTCAAGAACTCGACGGCAGCAGTGCCCCCAGCGCCAAAAGCCGACAACTGGCTGCTTCCCTTTTAAACTGCCATTTTTGGTGCATCTAAATTATGCACGAATCGGATTGAGAGAAATCTAAATGTATCCTCGCACACGGTTGTCAGTTTTGATCTGGCCCCCCATGAAGTGCGACACCGTGTCAACTTGATGCGAAGAGACATGCACATGCTCGGCTTTTCCTATAGGCCTTCTTTCTGCTCCGCCATTTTGCATCATTGCTCACGGCCAAACACACACCACGGAGCAAAAGCGATTCCAACTTTGGCTGTCAATTGAAATTTGCACTGATTTACTAACAAGCGAGGCTTGATTAACTCGGATTGGACAGACAAACAGAAGAAGTAAAAAAAGACTGATGGGAGATCAACTACTTCTATTATTCATCTTGTTAACAACTGTGTGGGCAAACAAACGCGCGACTCGTGCAGTAATTATGCTAAGGCAATTCAGCTACCTATCTCAGAAGCTTATTTCGAACTTAGGATTTTTATAGCACGAATTGAATTTTCGGCTGTATAGCAGATTAGACCTTGCTCCGCCATAGACACTTAATTCGGCTCGCAGGCTGGCAGTGATTGCCTGCCGATTAGGGGCAGCAATATAGGATATTACTTTTTTAAGTTTGCTCAGGTTAGGTTCAGTTAAAAAACAAAAAACAAAAAATATTTAAAAGGAAAATCGTGATAGCCAGAACTGGTGTCATTCTTGCATACTGGACAAGCAGGTTGAAATATATAGTCATACACATTTTTGAGCATAGTCTAATATGTAGTACATTCTTTCATAGAAGTTCAAAACTAAGGTTTCAACATCTGGAATAGACACCAAGTTAGAAAGAATGAGTCCAAGATGAAGATGCAATTTGGGTTATAACCTCGTAACATTTTGTTATTTGAAACGTTGAAATTCAAATGTGACTCGTGTGGTACAGCAGTACACATTCTTGGTTTTCGATTTAAAACCACAAAGTGGCCACTGGTGGACATCGCGAGTGGTCACTCGTCTGATCTGAACCTCGATTGATTCCCACCCACATGTACAGTGCATTTCCCTCAAAAACAACAAAATAAAATATGCCCAAAACGGGCCTTTAAGTTCATAGATCCAACCAGAATACTGTAATTCGATAGTTTAAATCTGGTGCATACGAAATCCCTTTTATGACTCAACCCCCAACCGAGGTACGTTTACACTGCGTCGTTCACTACCATACTAAACGACATTTACCTAACATGTTTAACATTCAAAAGCCGCCGTATAATAACAGGCATCACATCACCAGTCTACAACGTGTTCGCTGATTAGGAATTACATCCTGCAATATCCTATTTGCCAGTGATCTATGCGCTGGCATCGGCAGTAAACAATATCATTGGGCTGCGATCGGAAGACGAAAGGCAAATCGTGAGACGTGACACTGCATAAAAAATGACTCCGAAAAAAATCCTAATCACAGAACCAGTGCAGCGTACGGGGAGAAGAGCTTAGTGAAAAAGGCAATTTACATAATAAACAGAATGAAAAAAAGGCGTGGGAAATGAGAAGTCGGCACACAGGACACGAAGAAACCAAGAGTTTTCATGACGCGAGGAGATGCAAGAGTCCTGCCAGCCTCTTTCAACATCAACTATTTTCCAATAAAGCAAAATTAAAAAATTCGGCGTCGTTAACTACTGTCTAATTAACGAGCATCTACCTTGCAAGTTGCTGGTGCCGCAAATTTTTGGGGAATTTAGAACTGCTGAGAATGCCATCTGCTTTTATAGGGTTCCTCCAGAAATAAAAATGTTCAACTTCCCTGACTTTTCCAGTTATTTTCAACAAATCTCCCCGAACACTAAAATATGTCAGTGTAAGGAATGCAATACTTATTGCAAATTTTATAAGGAAACGTCAAATGTAAGACTAGTTTTGGAATTTGACAATTTCTGGCAGCCATGTCTCATAGCCCCTGCTCTAACTTTTTTTTTTTCAGAAAAAAAATTGTGCTGATAATAAAATTTACTTAATTTAATTGTAACTGGTAAAATTGTTTATAAAATTTAAAAAAATTCCATAAATCATATATTCATAAGTGATTTTCTGTATTTTAATCGTATCATTTCAGGTTGTTTATAAGTGTATGATTTAAAAGTCCTACCTTCAGTGACCTCATTTCCTTTCTCTTAGAAATAAGTTCTATTATATTGTGTAGTGTTGCATTGTATGCAAACTGAAATTGCCTGAAATCCCTGGTAGAGGGAATCCTGTTTGATGCCCCTGCTCTAACAGATGGCAATCACTGCATACACCAAAGTAAACGCCTGGTCTCAGGGGCAGCCAGCGCCGGCTCGAGACCATTTGGTGCCCTAGGCAGGGCTGAACATATGCGCCCCCCCTCACCCAGGTATGTAACGTAAAAGTTAGGTTTCGGTGGTGATTGGACGACAAGCCCACCGGGGGGTTTGGGGGGTATGGAATACCCCCCAAGGGAGAGGGGGGTACGGGGGCCCTCCCCCGGAAAATTTTCAAA
>JAQFYZ010000554.1:0-39231 GCA_034695085.1 Cylindroiulus punctatus | reverse complement strand
GACAACGGCCGACAGGGAGTCCCCGGCGACGACACATCTGGAGCCGTCCATCGACGCTCCAACGTCCGCCGGTCAACGGGATCCTCGACCGTACCACTGCGTGTCGTCCATTCTCGTTCTGTATCGATTTTCAGATTTAATAGGAGTTGTACCAAACGCGTTTCTCGACGTCAATAAAAGTATTCTCAACTTCCAAAACCTTGTCGTATTCTCCTTCAATATTGAGCGGCCCGACCAACCTCGCCGCCAAAAATGCATTTTGAAATACATTGCAAATTGTGAAATGCAAATTAATTTATATGCAAACAGAAATGCATTTTACAATACCTTGACAAGTGCACTGTGCAATACATTTAGAAATACAGATTTATGACATTCAGTGTGCTATTGTAATTTACTACATTATTACAAATTCAATCCAAAAGTACATTGAATTAATCAAGATGATCTTTTATTCTAAATCTAGAAAGTATGAGGTCATGTTATTTTGCACCACCAACGGTTTAGTACTAACACTATACATTATAAACTATATTTCACAATACCATATGAGCAATTTATGGAATATATTATCAAATGCATTTTATAATTCATTATGCAATAAATTTATGTATCAATCTACACATATTGTGAAATTTATTTCAAAATGCATTTTCTATAATGTATTTCTAAATAGATAAATTAGATAAATTTGAGGTAAATTTGAGGTTAAATGTATTTTTTTCCATATGGGAATTGCTCGTTATCATTAATCTGACCCCACAATGAAATTGTCATCACACATTTGGAATGGATTAACCTCAACAAACCCTTTTGTTTTTCTGCCCGATTGGTTCATTGTGTGCCAAAATCTATTATTAGAAATCTATATTTTCGTGTTTGTTTGTGCAAGTGCTCCGATTTTTGCAAACTGGCCAAATGCGAATTCCTATCGTGTAGGTTTTATAAAAAATACCAGGGAACTCTAAATAATACAGTAATTGCATCTCAAATTGGAATATGCACATAAACGTAATGCAGAATAATTTGATTTGTAATCTAACCAAACGTGTTTTAAAAGCCAGTTTGCAGTTTATATGCACGGTGTGAATTTCGTTATCAGTAATAGCATAAGAGGTGTAATGAAAGAGCCCATCTCGGAAATTAACTAATTATTATCATAAACAATTAACCAAGGCATCCAGCCGAGCCTGAAACGATTAATGATGATATTAATCAAATTGAATACATAACACGTGGTCTATATTGTGTTATTTTGGTTATTTTTGCATAAATTTGAAATGGAAATGCCATCCAGTGTATTATAGTTTAAGGAGAAATTCAAAAAAATGATATCAGACTTTTTTTATTGAAAGGATTAATTATTCAATAAAAAATCATATATCTGACTTTTTTTATTAAAAGGATTAATTATGATTTTTTATTGAATAATTAATTCTTTCAATAAAAAAAGTCAGATATGAATTTTTATTGAATAATTAATCCTTTCAATAAAAAAAAGTCAGATATGATTTTTTATTGAATATCTGACTTTTTTGTATTGAAAGGATTAATTATTCAATAAAAAATCATATCTGACTTTTTTATTGAAAGGATTAATTATTCAATAAAAAATCATATCTGACTTTTTTTATTGAAAGGATTAATTATTCAATAAAAAATCATGTATCTGACCTTTTTTATTGAAAGGATTAATTATGATTTTCTATTGAATAATTAATCCTTTCAATAAAAAAAGTCAGATATGATTTTTTCTTGAATATCTGACTTTTTTATTGAAAGGATTAAGTATTCAATAAAAAATCATATCTGACTTTTTATATTTAAAGGATTAATTATTTCAATAAAAAATGATATCTGACTTTTTCTTATTGAAATGATTAATCATTCAACGTCATTTCATTATAAGATCATTATCATAATAACCGCTATTTCATACTGTACATTATACTGCATCAGCTATCAAATATTATGCAGATAAATTGACATTTATCTGTCAGTAAACATTTCATTGTACAGTATTGAGTTCGGTTTCAGATAACGTCCTGGTTTTAGGACAGTAATTTTGGTAAAACTTAATTGTACGAGTATTTATTAATGATGACCCCCACATGGAAAAGAAATGTATTTGAAATGCATTTTGAAATATATTGCAAATTGTAAAATGTAAATGCAAATGTATTTTTCAGAAAAAGCCCCACGACGAATGCATTTTTAAATGTAAACAGAAATGCATTTTAAAATACATTGACAAGTGCATTGTGCAATACAGATTTATGAAATTCAGCGTGCTATCGTAATATATTACATTATTAAAAATTCATTTCTAAAGTAGGCCTACATTGCATTTTAGGAATTAATCAAGATGATCTTTCATGCTGAATCTAGAAATTATGTGGTCATGTTAACGGTTTACATTTTCGAATGTAATCCACAATGTATTCTACAATACACACAGAATACATTATAAACTATATGTATGAAATGCATCGTGCTGAACAAATACATTTTGCGATGCATTTTATCTTTCATTATGAAATACATTTATGTCTCAATCTACATATATTTTGAAATGAATTTCAAAATGCATTTTCTATAAGATGATCTTTCATTCCAAATCTTGAAATTATGTGGTCATGTTAACGGTTTACATTTTCCAATGTAATCCACAATGTATTCTACAATACACACAGAATACATTATAAACTGTATGTATGAAATGCATTATGCTGAACAAATACATTTCGCGATGCATTTTATAGTTCATTATGAAATACATTTATGTCTCAATCTACATATATTTTGAAACGAATTTCAAAATGCATTTCTTTTCCATATAGGGTTGAAGCGTCTAAAGACCATCGAACTAATTTCGTGATGACGTCATAATGAGTGTTTAAATTTTTAATCATTCGGCCATGGCCGTCACGCCAACTTGACTAGGGTTAAAACTCGTTTCCTTTTTCACATTATTATTGCGTGTATTGTTAATACATCAATTTCACACTTTTTAATATGCATTTCCACGAGTTGTCAAGAACACATCCAATAAAACGCATGTCCGTCTTAATGTTTACAAAAAATTATTTTAATATGTTGATCAGGAAAGGAGAAATTGTGGTTCGCAATTTTGTGCAGGGTGTCCCCAAAGTCACGACGCACTTTCGATAGAAAGTTCTCCTAGTGTGATAACAGTTTGCGATCCTCAATCTTTCATAACACTATAACCAATAAACGACTAGCTGTCTTTATTAACGTTATTAAACTGGCAATATATGATGTTGGCATAGCAGTTCTATAGCATACTGTGCAAACACTGCTGCCCTCAATACTAGCCAGTAAGATTCATTTTCGCCAATAAATCTCATTGTTTTTAATAGTTGACGCCAATAGATAAGAGCTTTATTTCAAACTGACAAACCCTGCAAGTGCATGTGGCAGATAAGTTACAATAGTCGAAATTAAAATGTGATGTTCGTGACAGGATGCGACGCCATTTTTAAAGTGGTTGTCACTCTACTGTATGATTATCAGATACATTTACGTTGTACTGTTTAAAATGATGGCTATTTTTTGTGATAATTTTTCGCGAAACTTGGCCTCCATTTTGATTTTGTCTGGGAAAGAAAGCAAACCGTGAAATATGGCGTTGAAACACGTGTTGTAATCCAAACAAGTCTAAATGCAGAGCAGTCATTGTGGTGATGACTAGTCTGCGGTGTTATTAACCTTTATAAACACATTTCTTTTTTTTTTGCCTTTCTGATCATCTGCCAGCTGGATTCCGCCAAAACAAAGATGGCCGCTGAACTTTCAAACGCCGGCTATTTTAGGCGCCATATTTTATGTACTGCAGTATACTTTCTATAGATATACAGTAGAACCTCTCTTAATTGATAACCTCCATATGCTAACATCATTGGCCGGAACCGGCCTAATGATCCTGCCTAAACCAATAACCTGTCTAAGCTGATACGTGACGCCCAGTCCATGTAGTATTAGTTTAGACAGGTTCTACTATGCATTATACCACGCATTTACGGAGACTGTTGTCACTATAGTTATAAACAACTTAGCCTAACTAACCAAATTCACCATATTATTTTTCACCAGTTTCTATAGCACCAGTTTAAAAGCTTAATCCACCAAAAAATTGCTAACTGTCCTCTTGTAATTTTTGTCTTATTTTGGAATTAATTTTTCCTTTAATTTTCTCTTATGGCAGAAAAAAGTACAGAAAATTAGAAAAAAAATGACGAGTAGAGCTCTGCTTTACTTTAGACCAATCATTTCGCAGCATTACAAAAATTAAGCAAATTAGGCGGAGCTACATGTAGCCAGTGTTGCCAGATACAGCACGAATTGGCTGGAGGTTTTCCAGCGACGCTTTTGCCAATAGACATCATTTCCTGCACTTTCTTCCCCCTTGGTGGCGCTTAACATACTTAACATACGTAACATACTGCGCTTATACGTGGGTAGGGTCGTAAAATTAAGAAAGCAAAGTAAAACCAAAATTAAGCCAAAAAATTACAAGTGGACAGGAAGCATAACTTCACTCATTGTGTGAGAATTTTTTTATAGTAGAACCAGGAAGTGATGGAACTGGGCTAAAAGCGCCGACCAATAGAATCTTTGGGGGAACTACACACATGAGACACCAAGTTGTTGTGGGGACAAACATTTTATTACCGCGCAGGGACGCATACATTGTGCAGCATGAAAACATTACAAAACAAAAACATTATGCAAGACACTGTGTATAATGGAGGCAAGTGCAAGTGGTCATGACTCAGATGTCCACAGTTATGGGTTGCACTTGCCTTCATTATACACAGTGTCTTGCATAATGTTTTTGTTTTGTAATGTTTTCATGCTGGGGTCACCAGGAGGCGACCCTCTACACGTGTGGGTCACCACAAATCCAATCGCCAGTTTGCGATTGACTAAGTCTGGTATTTCGCATGCAGCGCCACTGGTGAGAGGCAGCAGCTCAACAACAACAAACATTGGAGGCGCTTCAGCTCGAGGCGTCCGCCATTTTCCTTTCAGCAACTGAAAACCAGGAATCCCCAATCGATAAGCGACACTTCTCTGATTGGCTGTCCTTCAGTTCCATCACTTCTTGGTTCTACTCTAGTTGAATATACATGTAATAGCATTTCTAATAACTTGTCTGCAATGCATTCCCTCCACACATACTGCAGATGTATTTTCATTTCGTTTTGAAATACATTACTCTGTACTCTGTCTATTATTATAACTATTATAAACGATCTATTATCTATAAACGGGACAGATTAACGTAATTGGTACAGCAATTCCATAAATCCTGCTGTGTAATTAAATATTTGGCACTAAGTGACTCCCGGGTCAAGTACATGTATGCATCTTTATAATGAAGCCAGCCACACAATGACAACATTTGGATAAAATGCAAAACTTGCCAATAAAAACATGTACTGTAGTATGACATATATAGGAAAGTATACAGGGTGTCTCGCATTCCCCTTTCAATTTCTTGCAAAAAGCACCTCACCATTTCGTAATAATTTTGGCACAAAAAGGCATTTTCTTTGTTCGCCTATTTAAAACCGATTTAAGTCGCAAAAATAGAAAGTGAGTCAATGTTATTCCAGCCAGACAAACAAACGTGTTTTCTTAGGAACCCAACATGTAGACTCATTGTTGTCGTTGTCTAGCCAGTTGTCATTGATTTTAATTGATCTTGACTTACATCTTGACTTTACGACTGCGTTTGCATTTTTATGCAATATAGAGCATTGAATATGAACTTCATATTTAAAAAAAATCGTGGTTCGTGGTCAGGGGAGAGGCTGCAGTGAAAACCATTTTTTTTCAAAAAATTCGTGAAAATTGGTTACTTTTTATGCAAATTTTTTACAAAAACCAGTTACCTTTTTTGCATTTTTTTGCAAAAAATTTCCAAAATCAGTCAATTTTTTCCATTTGTTTGCAAAAAAACTTGCAAAGACCAGTTCATTTGTTTGGAAAATTTTGGCAAAAAACGATTTACTATTTTGAATTTTTTTGCAAAATGTTTCCAAAATCGGTTAATTTTTTCTATTTATTTGCAAAAAAAACTGCAAATACCAGTTCATTTGTTTGCAAAATTTTGGCAAAAAACGGTTAATTTTTTCTATTTATTTGCAAAAAAAAATTGAAAATACCAGCTCATTTGTTGGCAAAAACCGGTTCACTTTTTTGTGGTTTTTTGCAAATGTTTGAAAAAAATGGAGCATAACCAGTGATTGGGTAGGCCAAATTCAATTTTGTTTTCACCAAAGTCCTAATATTTTACGGGCTGTCGTTTAAGGTGTCGCATTGCGATTATTCCATCTAATAGTTTTCGAGTAATTTTACATTATACATGTGAAAAGTCTAAAAAACATTGTATTTTTACACAATTTTTAAGTCAGGGAAATTTACTTGGGTTGGTCAGGGAAAGTCAGGGAGATGACTTTGTAACTTTGAGTATGAACCATAAGTCGCTGCAATCCTACACGAAAATTGTTTATTTTTTTAAACAGCAAATGTTTCCCAACGTTCGTTTCGTCCTTGTTTACCACTTAACTGATGCCTAACTTTCAAATCTAAATTTAGCCTGTCCTCATCATTGATATAGAAACCGAGATGTTATCGACCCAATGCTGCGCGAAAGAGGGCGCCACTCACGCGCGGCGGAAGTAGGGGGCGCTGCGAGTGTACAGGCCCTAGGCCTTTTTATCCACACCATTCTACGCCTGCAGCGACATGGCATCGTCCCGTTTGAAACCTGCGAATGCGTATACTGGTACGAGAGGAAGGCTCTCGTAATGGTGTACGTGGACGACATCCTTATTTTCGCAAAGGAGGAACGGACCCTCACAGACATCCGACAAAGACTGACGGGAATATTCCAAATATTCAAAAATTTGAAATACTTTCAGAACACCGTTTATGTACGCAGGCATGTGGCCAGCTATGTCACATTTTGTCACATGCAAATATCGCATTTACATGCAAATGTTATGCAATTGATTCTTAGTTCATCAAAATTTTCACAAAATATACTGTATCTGCAAAACTGTTACATTTCATTCATTTTTTTCCTTTTCATACACGTTTTGGATAACTGATTTAAGTTTTAATCAGCAAGCTCTATTGCCGCCTTGACGCTTTGAATGATGGCATTTGCAACTTCTACTTTTACAATATCTGTGCGGCTAAAGTCGTCCCTAATAACGCGCATAAATGTTGACAGCCAATCACAGAGAATCGGCTTATCGATACATTCGTCCTGGCTCTTCAGAACCAACAGTAGTTGGAGAAAGGAAAATAGCTGCCAGAACCATACTTGTCGTGGTGGACGAAGCATGCATAAGCTTGGTACCCGGAACCATAGCGTAAACACCTTGAGGAACCTTGAAGGTTCGGGGGCCTCAAACGAGCCAATGAGCTGCACATGCGACCCTGGTCCTTCTCGGTGATAGGAGTCCTACAGAGGGCTCACGAACGAGCCAATAAGCGTCATGTGCGACCCTGGGCCGACCACTGCAGGGCTGACCTCTTATTGGCTCAAGTGCTTTCTGGCAGTGGCCACCACTTTAGGCTCCTTCCTCTCACTAACCTCCGCTCAGTGGCGCTGTTTGCGGCGACCGGGATTAATGAATCGCAAACAGGAAATGGCATCCTATTGGTCTGAACGACGCCATTTTTTCCGCTCGTTATTTGGGACGACTATAGTACTGCAGGCCTCACGTAACATCTCCATTCCTGCAACATTTTTTGGACTTTTTCCTTCTTTTTGGTAATTTTCTCTTCATCAACAGACTTTTTTGAGCCCAGTCTCCCTTATAATTATGCACATGTCGCAGTCGACGGCCGATTCGCCTTGCACTCCTCGCAGACTGCACACGGTGCCATGTCTCGCGCACACGGGCCAGGACATGGTCAGACGCATGTCCCAGGGTGATGCCGTACGGGGTATGGCACCCCCACAGGCGACGCGAACTGTCCTTTGTCGTCAGGACAAACACAAAACACCTTCTTGAACCGTGGACAGAGATGGAAGTCTCCGTGTGTTGACGTCCAAATTTGCAAGACAAATTTGGAAGCCCCCCCGACCACTTTCTAAACCCATGTGTCCCATAGCTAACAGATAGGTCATACATAAAAGAGGTTTCTATCTTTATTTGTTGCATGTGTCACATTATTTTCTATTTTTTACAGAAATTGTCACATTTTGTCACATTTGTTTCAAATTGTCACATTTTGTCACATCGGTAATACACCTCTGGTGTGTTCGGTATGGAAAATGCAGAAAATATCCTCACTTTATTTTCATGTTGGTCCATTTGAGATGGAATGGCCCTCACCAAGCATTGTGTTGCCCCCTAGGGACTGTGATGAATATTTTTAATCCGTGACGTCACGACAATATCGACCTTTTTGGGTGTGCACATGTACGAGGCGTTTTCGGAAAGTCCCAGTTAAAGTGAGTTTGATGACATGTTGACTTTTCACCCAATGTTACACAAAACAGCAATGATGACGTCAACATTTTTCTAATTTTGATGATGACGTCACATCTGTCTGATTGGGGTGTGGAGACAACAGTCGATGAGAAGTGATTTCAGTGTTTTCAGTGTATATAGTTTTGTCAGTGCTCCAGTGTAGAGGAGGAGGCGGAAGTGAGTCACTACACTCACTCCAGTCAAGGGCGTCCTGAAGCCTGACACTTGGTACGAAATGAAAAAAAACTCGTTTTTATTAATCGATATCAGCGCCATCTATGCCAGCGTGGGAGTTAATTTCCTATTTGCGAGGGCGGGGGGCTCTTCCGCCAGGGTGTTTCATATTAGACAACAAAAATGGCTAAGAAAAACATTAATTACGTAACAACTGAAGATGATGCCATCAAAAGTGCGTTGTGACTTTGGGGACACCCTGCACAAAATTGCCAACCACAATTTCTCCTTTCCTGATCAACATTTTTAAAATATTTTTTTGTAAACATTAAGAGGGACTGGCGTTTTATGGGATGTGCTCTTGACAACTCGTGGAAATGCATTTTATATTAATAAAAACGACTTTTTGTTACGCTTTATGAGCGATAGATGGCAGCACCTGCCGTCTGAATGGGAATATAAGAGATCTAGAGATCTCTGCTAAGAATCTGGAAAAATTATAAAAACGAAATGTCTTTATTTTATACGGCGCAGGAACTTACTGTCAATATAAACTTTAAATTAAAACATTTAGTTTCATTTGAAATTATCATGTCTGTCCAAAATTATCAAAATTTAATTGCAAAAAATCACTTTGCATAAACGGAAACTGGAGAAATGTGTAAAAACTAACCTAAAAAGCGAATTTATTTTGCTGCCCCTAGGCGAGGGGCAATCACTGCCAGCCTGCGAGCAGTTAGGAGAAAACCACCTTCTCATTGTGCCTGTGGTAGAGTGGCAGGGCATCAAACAAGCATTACTCGTTTTTTTCCTTATATTAGCCACAACGAATTCAAGTTTTCATAAAAACAAAAATAAAAAAATAATATTTCACTGAATAAGGTATTGCTTCGGGAAACTGGAAATTATTTAGTCTGCGTTGGATTGAAAGAGTTAACACATGTGCTATTTTTGTTGTTGCAATTTCATTTTGAAATTGTAATCATTTTTGTATGAAAGGCCACCCACGTGTGACTCAGCTAAAAAATTTTAGTTTCTTACTTATGTAACCGCAATTATTAAACCATATCCAGGTTGCTCGACCCAAATCATAATGGAAAATGACTGTGAATTTTGAGTATTTTGTGAATTCGATTAACCTATAGGTTATTTGCTGCTGTAAACTTTAACGCCATGTAACATGTGGCAAAATTTGTTGGAATATGGATTTTGGTGCATTGCCATTACTGTTTCGAATCCATTATTCTTTGGGAAATTACATCATGCATCAAGTTTAGGATATTTGCAAATGGATGTGCAAAAGGATCCAACACCAAAATCAGATTTCAATGGAAAAAACGACAAAATAACAAAATATAGAAAATATAGATTTTGTATAAAATGTTAGGAAAAGTAATGTTTTCCATTAGAGGCATGTGGCCAGCTATGTCACATTTTGTCACATCCAAGAATTGGACATTTATCATATTTTGTCACAGGCAAATATCGGATTTGTCACATGCAAATGTTACGCAATTGGTTCTTAGTTCATCAAAATTCTCACAAAATATACAGTATTTGCAAAAATGTTACATTTTATTCAAATTTTTTTCTCTTTTACCCACGTTTTGGATAACTGATTCAAGTTTTAAAGTCATCTCTGGATCACTTTTTTCGTTCAGAGATAACTTTTTTTTGAGATGATCAATTTGATCATTTTTTGTTAGAGATGATCAATTTGATCATTTTTTGTAATTTTTTTTAATATTTTGTGTTTTACCAAATTCATGCAACCACATATTTATATAAATATGATAAAACACAAAATTTAAAAAAAAATAAAAAAAAATGATCAAATTGATCATCTCAAACAAAAAAAGATCAGATTGATCATCTCAAACAAAAAAATATCAAATTGATCATCTCAAACAAAAATAGATCAAATTGATCATCTCAAACAAAAATAGATCAAATTGATCATCTCAAACAAAAAATGATCAGATTGATCATCTCAAACAAAAAAAGATCAAATTGATCATCTCAAACAAAAAAAGATCAAATTGATCATCTCAAACAAAAAAAGATCAAATTGATCATCTCAAACAAAAAATGATCAAATTGATCATCTCAAACAAAAAATGATCAAATTGATCATCTCAAACAAAAAAGATCAAATTGATCATCTCAAACAAAAAATGATCAAATTGATCATCTCAAACAAAAATCAATTTGATCATTTTTTGTAATTTTTTTTAAAATTTTGTTTTACCAAATTCATGCAACCACATATTTATATAAATATGATAAAGCACAAAATTTAAAAAAAAAATACAAAAAAAAATGATCAAATTGATCATCTCAAAAAAAAGTTATCTCTGAGCCAAAAAAGTGATCCAGAGATGACTTTTCCTACACTACTATGACATTTGCAGCTTCTACTTTTACAATATCTTCCTGCAAAAAGTTTTGGGCTTTTTCCTTCTTTTTGGTAATTTCATCTTCATCAACAGACTTTTTTTGAGCCCAGTCTCCCTTATAATTCTACAGATAGGTCATACATAAGTGGTTTCCATCTTCAATTTTTGCATTTGTCACATTATTTTCCATTTTTTACAGAAATTGTCACAGGTTTCAAATTGTCCCATTTGTCACAGCCGAGGGTCCTTTGCCACACCATGTTTTCATAATACAGTACTCGTACAATATGCTTGCTAAACATTAATGATGAAGGGGCGTAGTCTCTCCTCATAATGGTTCAGTGTATTTGGCAACTCATACAAAATTACTTTTTCATGAGTATATGAGGTGACGTCATTTTCCTACCATCCTCATATTGAGCATCATGCATGTGTACCTTGTATATGTTGCTGTGATTTCATTTTGCAATTGCACCTCTTTCTTTGTCTTTTATCACTTTTGCTTCTTCACACGTTTTTATTTCTTGTGTTTTATTTTCAGTGGTAAATTGCCATTCATTCAATTTTCATCCACATTTTAATCGAGATGGGGGATCCTAATTGCACCCCACAGGTACAGTAAAAAGCCCTTGGCACACCCCTTACCCTATAATCCCCCTGTAATCACTACCTATAACCCCCTAGCCCCCGTCCCTTAGGTATGAATGCGGTTTTATTTCTACTTTACTAACAAAATACTCTACTTCTAAAATGGTCAATGTCAGCCGATGACATTCACATCCATTTGCTGAAGAAGTTGTTAAGAAATTACAAAACTACTAGCATTTGTAATTTTTTTCCCACATTCTGTTTGATATGATGTCACTGAATAGGTTGACAAATTTAAAATTTAACAAACACAAAAATATTTCGTTTACATGTACATTTGTATGTCTGCGAGCAGGTAGCAGCCGATGACATTCACATCCATTTGCTTAAGAAATTGTTAAAAAATTACAAAACTACTAGCATTTGTAATTTCTTCTGCACATTCTGTTTGATAATATGTCACTGAATAGGTTGACCAATTCAAAATTTAGCAAACACAAAAATATTTCGTTTACATGTACATTTGCATGTCTGCGAGCAGGTAGCAGCCGATGACATTCACATCCATTTGCTTAAGAAATTGTTAAAAAATTACAAAACTACTAGCATTTGTAATTTCTTCTGCACATTCTGTTTGATAATATGTCACTGAATAGGTTGACCAATTCAAAATTTAGCAAACACAAAAATATTTCGTTTACATGTACATTTGCATGTCTGCGAGCAGGTAGCAGCCGATGACATTCACATCCATTTGCTTAAGAAATTGTTAAGAAATTACAAAACTACTAGCATTTGTAATTTTTCTGCACATTCTGTTTGATATGATGTCACTGAATAGGTTGACCAATTCAAAATTTAGCAAACACAAAAATATTTCGTTTACATGTACATTTGCATGTCTGCGAGCAGGTAGCAGCCGATGACATTCACATCCATTTGCTTAAGAAATTGTTAAGAAATTACAAAACTACTAGCATTTGTAATTTTTCTGCACATTCTGTTTGATATGATGTCACTGAATAGGTTGACCAATTCAAAATTTAGCAAACACAAAAATATTTCGTTTACATGTACATTTGTATGTCTGCGAGCAGGTATCAGCCGATGACATTCACATCCATTTGCTGAAAAAGTTGTTAAAAAATTACAAAACTACTAGCATTTGTAATTTTTCTGCACATTCTGTTTGATAATGTGTCACTGAATAGGTTGACCAATTCAAAATTTAGCAAACACAAACATGTTTCATTGACATGTACATTTGTATGTCTGCGAGCAGATATTAGCGGCTTGCAATATGCGATGAAAGTAAGATCCTTTTGCTTAAAGTTTATTTCCAAAGTTATTGCTTCATTTTATGCCAGGCTGGGTGACACGGCACGCTTATCGATTGCACTTTCTTTTATTTTTCATTTATGGTAAAATGGTAGCGGTGCGTTACTGCGGCATTTATAAAGCCAGCGACATTAAAATGCCGAGCCAAGTCCTTGATTTTGTAAATGTCAGTTGCCACTTTCAATGGTTTGGCACATTCACTTTTTGGCAAAAAGTCTTTGTCATTATTCGGATCATGTTCGGCATACGTATGCATGACGCGTGCTAGTATCGGTCCGTGTCCATCCGAGCTCCTCTTTTCCATCCGTGCAAAATCTTGTTTCATCCACTTTCCTTCTTTCTTCGCAGATGGGTTTCAAAGGCGTACGAAGCTCCAAGTTCCGGCATGTTTTCGGCAATCCGGCCAAGCGGGACAAATGCTACGACAACGTGAAGATAACCAAGAATGCCCACGACAGCCACTTCTGCGCGGTCAACCCGAAGTTCGTGGCCATCGTCACCGAAGTTGCCGGAGGAGGAGCCTTTCTGGTGCTGCCGGTGGAAAAGGTATGAGGTTCTTGAAGCAAAGAGTGTTATGACATTCGGCTCAGATATACGGCACTTTGGACATGTTATGCGTGCCCATGCATTGGAAAAGGATGTGATGCCGGGCATGGTCAATGGCACCAGAAGAAGAGGAAGGCAGCGAACACGTTGGCTCGATACCGTCAAAGCCGACACCAATATGACCATTGCACAGCTGAAGGAAGCCACGCTCGGCAGAGCAAAATGGAGAATGTTGGCTTATGAAGTCTCCGAGAGTCGACAACGACTGAATGGCTAATAATAATAATAATAATAATAATAATATATTTGTCGTTTTGTTTCTTCGGCCAGCCGATGCTGCCGGATCATAAGTAATTCACACGATACGTGTACACGCGCATCACAGTTTTCCAAATGTGCTGGAACGGTTCACGGCCGATGCGATAACTAACAATGGCTTATTTCACTTTTCAGTTTGGTCGCGCAGAAATGAATATGGCCAAAGTGACTGGACACAAAGGACCCGTACTAGACTTGGCTTGGAATCCGTTCAATGACAACGTGATTGCATCCTGTTCCGATGACTGCACGGTAAACTGTTCTCGAAGTAATTAGCCACGTAGCCCGTGGTAACGACTCCGGCTCACTGTTACGTTCTCCAATTTCAGATAAAATTGTGGTATATCCCCGACGAAGGGCTGAAACAGAACTTGAACGAGTGGCTCGTCGATCTTCAGGGCCATCAGCGGCGAGTGGCGTACATCGAGTGGCATCCGACTGCCGAGAACGTCCTCCTCAGCGCTGGCTTTGATTTTCTGGTAATGTCCCGCCGATCAAACTCGTGCCATCTGTAAGCTGCTGTCTCGGCAGCGATATGATTTGCTAGGAAAACTTCGCAACTCATCGTTGATTTGAGTCAAACTGTTTTTTCAAAATATGGATGCACTGCCGAAGACGTTCGATAAAAAACGTCGGATGCAAATCCTCTGAATCCAGCTACATGTATGAATAATTTGTTTTATTCACGGTCAATGATGAGAAACAATCTGCTCGTTATCGTGTTTTCTCAAGTCATAATTGTTACTCCACAAGTTCCAGTGGAGCACTTATGGCCCTTATATTTTTATGTTTTTTATTTTTATTTTTATTTTTTAACAATACGTAGCACTCCTTTTGGTGCTCACGTACCCATTGTATTTTAATTGTTTAAAACAAAAAAAAAATTGTTCAGTTTTAGCATTGGACGTTTTCAGCAGCACCTGATGACGCGATTCATTTCTCGAAACATTGTGCAGATTGTTTCTCACAATCGGTGAATAAAACAAATTATTCGTTCATAATGCCGGTCACCGCTCCGAGGATTGATTTTCAGCTACACGTATAATGTTAACAACGGCAACTCTTATTTTTGCAGATAATTCTCTGGAACATCGGAACTGGCGAGGCCGTGAACGTGATCAGCTGCCATCCAGATATAATTTACTCGGTGTCTTTCAATCGAGACGGAAGTTTGATCGCAACCACGTGCAAGGACAAAATGCTGCGCATCATCGATCCGAGGTCCGGCAAAGTGTTGCGAGAAGGACTTTGCCACAGCGGATCGAAGGCGGCCAAAGTGGTCTACCTGGGGGACACCGGAAGGGTGTTCACCGCCGGATTCTCGCGCTTCAGCGATAGGCAATGGGCAGTTTGGGCGCAGGTAATCGAAGCTAAGTCTTTATTTCAAAATTGCCGTTGAATTCAGTTTAGCTCAGTTTAGCTGCGTGGATTTTGCGAGGAGAAAGATCATAATCTATGTGACCGATGTACTGCATTAGGCAGTAGATTACCACCTCATAATTGCACGTACATAATGTAGTTACACCACGAGGTTCCAATTTTCTTAGAAAAATTGTTCAAAAGTATTACTCGGTGTAATGCTTTCTGAAGCTTCAGATGCTTCGCATGGTTTTAAGTGGTCTTTCCCAAATCATATGCTTCGTTTCAGGATGATCTTACTAAGCCGCTAAGGATAGAAAACATCGATTCGTCTTCGGGAGTTTTATTTCCGTATTACGACCACGATACAAAAATGGCGTATTTGGCCGGCAAGGTAATAAGGATTTTGACATGCGGCGTTGATGCGATTTGCATTTTTGTTATCAAATTAGACATAATCGCTGAATTTTTATTCTGGATTTTAGGGCGATGGTAGCATCCGATATTACGAGATTGTGGACGAGCCACCCTGGTGTCATTATCTGAATCAATTCCTGTCCGGGTTTCCTCAGCGGGGCCTAGGGGTCATGCCCAAAAGGGGTGTCAACGTGTACCAATGTGAAATATTCAAATTTTACAAGCTACACGCCACGAAGAACACGTGCGAACCAATTTCCATGATCGTGCCGAGGAAGGTACGTGAAAACAAAAACTCTCCCAAATATTTATACACTGAGGTAATTTGCCCTTTTGAATTTTCTCAGTCTGAGCAATTTCAAGAAGATTTATATCCAGATACGGCAGCTCCTACGCCATCACTGACTGCCGAAGAGTGGCTGCAAGGGAAAAACAGAAACCCGATTCTCATTTCTTTGAAGGTTAATTTTGTATTCATACAGAGCATGGCATCATTCAGCCAAAGTCAATTTTCTCATTTTGCTTCACATTTTCATGAATTTCAGAGCGGTATGATCGCTCGAACGCACAAACCCGTCTTGTACAAATCCAGAGACAACGCCATCGTGACGCTGGACAGAAACAACGAAAAGAAATTCATGTTCATATCGCAAGAAACGAAGGCCGATTACAGAGAGATCAATTCTGAAAGTGAGGACTGTAACGAAAAGTAATTACGACTGTTTTGAAAAAACAATTTTCAATACGACTGCGAAGCCGCACTTTTGCAAAACGCTCCGGTCGAGCAAATTCAGACACGATTCTCATTACATGGCTGCCATTCTTTCCACTCCTTTTTAGAAATGAAAACTACGGTTCAAAGTTCCAAAGGATTCGTCAGGCTTGGGGCACAATGACGACTCAATCGACGACGAATCACGGCAACAGCGGAGTCATGCTTTGCGACATCGTCACGGCCCACAAACTACCAACGGCAACTTATTTCACTTACGACAACGAGAAGGAAATAGAGATTATCGATTTAGCTAGTCCAAAAACGGAGGAAGAGGTAACCGAGAAGTTTCCCCAACTTAAATTCTTAAACCCCGAGTTTTAAACATGAATGTGACATTTTGAAGACGAAATAGTCTAAGTCGCTATTTTGAGAAAATACATCTCTCAATGAAATTTCCTTCAAAATGCATTTTTGTCAATGAAACCCCAGCCGAAACACATGTACATCATTTCCTGGATCAAATTGACTTCAAAATTGGGTGTGTGTGTGTGTGTATTTCGTCACCGATCAAGCTTTATACGGGTTGCATCAAGACTGGATGCTCAATGCATGCGTCTTTTCCAAAACCGTATCAACAACAATAACAAAGCACGAAGGGGAGAGACCCCGTATGGCTGAAAAAGTATATTATCAGTTTGATATAGAAAATAAGCATGGTAATAATAAAAATAAAGAACATGAAGAAAAATAATAAGTACATGAGATGAGAGGCGGGAAGAGCCGGCCCCCGGTTCCGAGGAACGCCTTAAGTTAGCCATCACTCCAACCCTGTTTGGATATATATTATTGGTCTTATTTTCTGCTAATGGTGACCACACCTAATGCGGTGGTATATGCCGATTAAACATGGAACATACCACATGGTATTGAATTAGTGATTGTATTGTGCCGAGTGAGTTGAATTGAACATACAGTACCATCACTGATAAGTCTAACCATGTAAGTTGAACCGAACTAAATTCCCTCAAATAGCCCATTTCAAAAGGACCCAAAAATGCTTAGGTGGGACCTCTCTTCAGCCCCAATTCCAAACACATTCTGGTAACGCACTCGTCTCCTTTCAGTTCCGCAAGGCCTACAGCCAGCAAATGGAAGAAATAAAAAACCTGAAGGATTGCTTGGACATGAAAGAGCAGCGCATCAAAGAACTGGAAGCCGAGCTACAACAAGTGCGGCAGCACAATCACAAGAAGTGATCCGAGTAAAAAACAACGAGAACATTCGGAGAGAGAACAAACGCTTTCGTTTCGACGCTCGAAGAGCCAGCGAGGATGATAATAATCAATCACAACTCTGCCTTCGATTGCATCGCCAATCAGCAAATCATAGCATCGAATAACTATTACGCTTGAAAGCAAATCATCGACTAGCTAATTTCAAGCTGCTGGGATACGCACGCCACAACTATGCATAATAATGCGGCGCATTGCTTCTAGTAACGACGACGGATACGGTAGTGCGTAAAATGTAAAAGGCTACATTGTCAAATTCGCACTTTAAAAACAAAATTAACTTTACTTTCAAAAAAGGTGTTATCGTTATTGGCATCGAATGATGCCGAATTTACATTAAGTATCACTCAGGGCCTATTTTTTAAATACTTCTTCATCATCGGCATCTCCAAAAAGTAAGGGGAAATTTAACTTTTCAAAAGTTTTATCCACCAGCCGCATTATCAAAACTAATTTTGCAAGAAACGTTCAAAATGTATTATTTTGGGTTAGTCTGGATCTGTCCCCGGCGAGGCATTAGATGTTGTTCATGTTTGCAAAAAAGTTGTTTTTTTTGCATCCTTTTTTGCAAAACGAGCTCTATTAAGCTCACATTTCCGTTTTACGCTTGAATGTTGTTAACTCATGGTACAAATTCTTTACGTGCAATGTGAGATTTTGTTTTCCGCAATTTTTTCCGACTTACGAAAACAACATTTTCTGCGAGTATCTTCACATTCTGCTCGCGAGTTAACAGAAATTGGAAACAACATCCAAAATTGCTCGGTTTCACAACTAGAACATTTTGAAATGTTTAAAATTCTGTTTTATGCTGCTTATGTTTTTATTAAACGTTGAATAATGTTAAACTGAGCTGCTATTTTGCTAAAGCCTGCTCGTCAATTTTTTGCCGAACAGTGCATAGACGCTTTTTTACGTGCTATTTTATTGAGAATGTGAGCCACTGCCTGTAGCTTTACCGTAGCTTACTTAGCGTAGCTCGATCACTAAGCGCAACTTACATTTGTACGCCTTTTACTCACTCGGGCAGCATGAATGAATATTACGCAGAATTGATGTCCAGCTTTGACCACTGTATCAGTGCGAATGGGATACGAAATTATTTTAAAATTTGGGAAATCAGTCATTTATCGCAGTTGGAAGCTAAGAAACTTACGCGGCCGCAGTCCCGTTCCCCAGCGAGAAACTAAGGCACAACCTGTTACCTGTTGAAATCCTTACACACTCCTAACTATTTCAGTCTCAGCGTGTTAATATCAGTTTTACGTTACTACTTTTGAAAATGTTACGCTTTTTAAGGCAAAATATGGTTCGCGACTTACCACCATACTGCGCTAACAAGCTTCATTGGCAATCCTATTGCCGCAGATTGCAATTACATGTAGATACAGTAGAACCTGTCTTAACTTATACTGTGTAAACTTATAACCTCCATAACCTAATATCAGCGACCGGTCCCTCCCTCCCTAAGTCAATAACCTGTCTAAACCGATACGTGATGCCCGGGCACTACAGTATTGACTTGGACAGGTTGTACTGTATTTGCAAATTGAAATTCAAAGTTCACTACCCAATTGAAATAGTTGCCGAAGTCGCTCTTGTTAATTGTGAGATTTGTTCCCTACCGGTTTCAACTTTGTTTTAAGTATTATGTAAGAAACCTCCGGCGATTTTTTTCCACTTATTTTGTTATTAATAATGAAGTAAAATAAATATAAACATTTAGAGGAATTTGAAGTTCGCGATCCTTATTTTCCCTACACCCCATTGAAAAATACATGCAGAATTCTGCAGAAAAAAATTAACCTGAAATAATTCTGCAGAAATTTATATTTTGAAATAATTCTGCAGAAATTTATATTTTTTCTGCAGAAAATGTTCTGCACAACATCTTCTGCAGAAAAAATTGGTGCAAAAAAATTCTGCAGATAAAATTCGGACCTGAAAAAATTCTGCATAAAAAATTTGGGCACAAAATTTTTTTAAAGAATAAATTATATCTACATATTCAAATAAATAAGCAATGCAATTATGGCTTTTCAATTACCAGTGCCTCAGATACCAAATAATCAAGATAGATAGAGCCAACAAGAGCTAGTAGTGGCATTTTTTTTTTAAAACGAAAATGGTAGAAAAAATTCTGCAGAAATAGTTATGCAGAAGAACTTCAGCAGGAAAAAATATCAAATTGCTGCAGAGTATGCAGAATTCTGCAGAATGTTTTTCAATAGGGCAGGTACATATCACCGTACCACGCAATGCACTAACCATCGAAGTAATCAAGTTTCCAACACGCTAAACAACAAACATCGTGTTTAGTAGGGAAGGTCCCATTTATTTATAACAAAGCATTTTACTCGTAACATAAAAGAGCAACTTTTTTGTCCAATGCATAAAAAACTCGATTCACGAATGTTCCCATCAAATTGTTTTCGTCAAAATTTGTGAGTTTTAACCTCGGTGACAAAATGTCGAAAACGAGTGGAAAAGCAGATGTGGTCGCAACACTTCAAATTTTAAGTTAACGATTGGCATTAACGTACCCGAAGTTTGGAGGTAATTTTTAAAATGTAATGATAACTAGCAGTTTCTCAGAAAGTCAACTTGACATTCTGCCACCAGACGTTTTTAGTTTTTCATGAAATGATAAGCTGTAGCGATTGTGGGCAAGAACAAAATAACACTAGCACTATTCGTCGGAATCCGTCATTACCGCAACTGGTTCTTAAAGCAATCGCAAATCACTTCCACACCAGTGACTGTCGTTAATATATAACTTATCGAGTTGTCCTTAGCATCGCGTTGCCTGTTCGTGCGCGCGGCACTAGCTAGTCCATGGTCGGTTATTTGTACGAGACCATCGCATGCCCATAACGGTAGACATTGAGAAAATAGCAAAGGACGCAATATCCGAACCAGTTTCCTCGGCAAATAACTGCACAATTGAGTCCACGTAAGTGTTAATGTAGCGTATTAAAAAAAACTAACGGGGAAAAAGAATTTACAGGATAACAGCTCTAGCAAATGGACGGATGTTACATTTGAGGAAAAATGCAGGTGCCCACCTGTATTACATTTTGTCAGGCTCATCGAGGCCATTGGTGGTGCGGCCGATCACACGACCATAAAGTGGCAAACTTCTCGCAATAAGATTCTAGTCCGACTGCTTGCATGAGGAAATCAGCTACACGTAACAAGGAGGGTCCTCAACTGCATTAAGACTAGGTTCCAGCGGAGTTTGCAAAAATAAAATTGCCGTGATAAAAGCTGGTTGCCTTCACCTTCTTCAACATATCAATTCGCAAGAAATCAGCGAATTGACGTGCATCGAAGTGCATCGGTAGCAATCTTTATTCACGGTCAATTCTTTGCAACGATCCGCACAACGTTTCGGGAAATGAATCCCTTCTTCAGGTGCATAAGCTGAACAGTTGTAGATTTAAAATTAAATTACCGTTAAACCGAGAGCGCTAAGAGTAATGCAAAATTATCAACATAATAGAAGGTACAGTTTCCCCTTTGAACTTGTGGGCTGCGACTGTACTATTTTCTTAGAGAACACAACAATAAAGTTGAGGCCTCCATGTAAACACAAGGGATTCATTTCCCGAAACGTTGTGCGGATCGTTACAAAGAATTGACCGTGAATAAAGATTGCTACCAGTTCATAATGCCGGTCACTGTCCCGAACATTGACTTAATTAAAGTGCATTCCTCAGAGTGCCACCGACCAGCTTTTATAAGGACGTCAAACAACGAGGCTGACAAAATTGCTCGGCAGATAAGCACGAGCAATGTTTCTCGCATCAACCGTCCATTTGCTAGAGCTGTCGGATGTTTTGCTAATTACGTCGGAAGTAATTTTTTCCATGCCTGCCATGGTGGGTGTCCTCGCTTTAAGCACAGCTACGACCATCGGATGGCTCAACCGTCATTTGATGGTAGACAAGTCCTCGGAACTGTCTTGGGAATCTGACATAAAATGTAAGTTTGCATCGTAATAACCTAACCACCGAACCACGCTGTCCGATACTTCACCACGATCCGTCGAATCTTCGAGGCCGGCTTGGACGAAAAGTGATCGCAAATTTTTCAGTGAATTGGAGAGAGAGTGAAGAGAGAAATCGCATGACGATCAGACAGTAGCGGCCCACGCAACCCCGCTACGGCAGGTTTTTAAAAGAGCGGCAACGAGGGAGTTGGGGGGCAGAAGAAAGTACTGTCTATGTGACTCGTGGCATATATAGGAGCGATGAACAATGACGTTGTGAAATGATGAGGGGGACAAGGAGGAAACGTTTTCCTACGATACTTTCAGCTAGTGCCAAATTGTAAAAAGCTTGTTTTTTCGTGGGGGAGAATGGTTGGGGTGGGAGAAATAGTAACGGTAAAAACTCGAGTAACTAATTTCCCCTGCTATTGTCCCACCACACTCACTAATACCTTTCTGGTAGATGTTCTCGTTCACTCGCAGTTGCAGTTCTAGGTGATGTTTTCGTGGCCGACATAACGCACTCGAGAATCTTCTTTGCACGCCACGTGATGATGGAATTAAAGTCTTATATATCCTCCAAAGTGTTCGTTTTGTGTTTGATTTAGTCACCCCACACTAGCTTAATCCTCTTGCTTCCTTTTCTTCCTCGATGGTTCGTCTCCTGGAAAACAATTAGAAAGTCAGATTTTTCCGCTAATCCGTGCACCGCAAAAATGTTAACTATATAGTATGTTCAAAGCAGTTAGATAAACCAGGGTGGCAACCGATTTCTGAGATCCAATATTTAGGACTTTAAAAAGTGACATTTTTAGTAGTTCACGATGATTTCTAATTCACATTGATGCTATACATATAATTCATTTTTGAGCCATTTTCTGCTTAGAACTGCTTTAGAATAGTTGCGAAATTTGATGTAAATGTAACATATTATGAAACTGCTTCGGAATAGTTGCTAAATATGATGTAAATTTAACATATTAGAAAACTGTCTCGGAATAGGTGCTAAAGTTGATGTAAATTTAACATATTACAAAACTGCTTTGGAATAGTTGCTAAATTTGATGTAAATTTAACATATTACAAAACTGTCTCAGAATAGGTGCTAAATTTGATGTAAATTTAACATATTATAAAACTGCTTCAGAATAGTTGCTAAATTTGTTGTAAATTTAACATATTATATAACACATAGTAATTACACAAAACTCATTTTTATGAAATTTCCAGATACATTTTCCAGAATATACAAATTTGTCACTCAAAATTTTTTTTAATGTCCTCGCAAAATTTACTATTTCACAAATAAATTTTACGAGGACATTGTTTTATGAGTGATGTTCAACGCTACGATTTTTGGTTAAAACTGAAAACAAAACTGTCTCTCTTTTACAGTAGCTACATTTATGAAATTATAAATCGTTTTCGTACTTTTTTAAAGCTATTTTAAAAATGAGTTTTGAAACAGTAAATGTTTAATAATTGATGCTTTATGTCCCCAATCCCTAGCAAACTGTTTCAGAATAGTCGCTAAATTTGCTAGAATTCTCAGAATTTTTTTGGCTAAAACATAATAATTACCCGATTTCTCAGTAATTCTCAATTATCGTAGGGTAAATTTCGATGAAAATTTATTAAAACATGCAAACGGCAGCCAGATAATTAAAGCCGAAACAATAAGTATTTTGCCGGACAACAAAGCACTTTTTTCCGCCGGCATATTATAATGACCGATGAAGCCGAAATTGACATAAATATTGAGACAATGAGCGAGTTTGGAATTTACAACAATTCTTCAATTGTTGTGGAGCGTATTTAGGACTTTTAGGACTTGGTTGCCACCCTGTGAAGTTATTTTAACTCCAGTTAGCTTGCGGTACATTCTGCACTTACAACGTCAGTGTAACGGTGTGAAGTTGTTTGTTGAAACTGACAGTACATAGCATACCTTAGCACCATTTCAAAGCTACCAAAGGATTATTTACAAGCAATGCATCAATGTATCTTTCATGAGAACCCCAACAAGCCTCGAGCGGAGTATCAAATTGGGTCATAAAAAAAGAAACTGATGTACGAGGTCCAATAAGCACCGAATAAATACGACATTATCCGGAGACTCTGCCTCGATTATGAATGAAATGATACCTTAACAGCAACTCTGCTACGCAACAAAAAACTACTTGCCTCCTCCTTCCTCTTCATCTTCATCATCCTCGTCGTCGTCATCGTCATCGTCGTCTTCACCTTCTCCACCCTCGAAGTCATCCCCATCACTTTCATCCTGCAGGGAGAGGTCACCATTCTAGTTAAAAAGGCACAAAATACCAAAAGTTCTACAAAAACCATATCCCAAATTTCAGTCGCACGAAACTTCGCAACAAACACCTAGTTTGCTAGCTTTAACATTTATCTTAATTGGCTCCTACATTAAGCCGATTAATAATGACAACCCTTTCCTTCAACTGCTGAAATCATTCACCGGGTTACCTTACAAACCCAAATCACATTCAAAATGAAACTAAGAACAGATTTTGGACATGTGTCTTTGCATTGGAAACAACTTGTGATGCAAAGACAAGTCGAGAACGAAGAAATGCAAAGAAATCAATTTACGAGAGTCACAAAAGCACCAGATAAATACAACATTAACCGGCGACTCTTTCTCGATTTCAAACAGTGGTTTCGCCACAGAATATATAAACTACCAAAATTGAAATGCGGCCGGCACGTAAACAATAATGTACTAACTTCAAGGTCAGATTTGTAAAGTTGTGCGAGGCCAACATCGGCTACACCATCTTCATCTTCATCGTCGTCTTCGCCATCTTCTCCGTCATCATCATCGTCTTCTTCGTCGTCATCGTCATCATCTGTTTGAAAAATATCGACAGATATAATTTGCAATGCTCTAGTACAAATTCTTCTAAAACCCGTTCTTTTGAAAGTGCGGATAGCTCGCACAAAAATGGACATTTTCTCTGAGAAAAACTTTGCAAAAAAAAATGCATTTGCGTACTTTCTTCGTGAACTATTGTTTAGACAACTCAGATTAACTTTTCCCGTAATTACATTTATTAAACAATTGTGACAAGAAACACTGCTCTAGCAAACAAATTGACAAAATTACCATCGTCACTGTCCGCTTCTCCCTCGCTCTCCTCTTCACCTTCTACTTCTTCTTCGTTTTCTTCATCATCATTAGCTAAAATATCAATTTTCTTCGCCGTTAGCTTTCATTCATCGGATACAGAAATCAGATCAGTCGTTTGGATGCAACGCAATGTGTCTACAAATTAGTCGCAACTGGCCACAGAGCCAATTGCCATACAAATAATTGATAGAAGTCAATGTCCGAGAGTCAAAAAAGCACCAGATAAATACAACATTAACCGGCGACTCTTTCTCGATCCGAAACGCATTTCCCAGGGCATCTTTCTTACAAAATTCTCAATCTATTTCAGCAAACCTGCGGTGAAATACTCGCCTTCCTCATCATCCGCGTCCGAATCCTCCGCTTCTTTCTCGTCCCTGTCATAGCCGTCTAAAAACTTGAGGCATGGGGTAAGGCTGAACACTCTTTCTCTGTATTTGTCGACATTGGTGACCTCGCAGTTGAACAAGTCCAAATTCTTTAAGTTAGCAAATTCCTTCTGAGGAGGGCAAAAATAAGCGGCAACGGTTAACTAACAGACCAACATATCTCGACCACCGCTTTTGGTAATGAAGAATAACTTACCAATGGTTCCAGCGTTTCTATGTCTTTAATTTTGTTGCCGCTGAGGTTTAAATGGGTGAGTTTCGGACTCCCGTTCAGTAGATTTAATCCGCCGGATATTCGGTTGTCACTGAGTTCGAGCTGAAAACGAAATCGTGCGTTAAAATCGACATTTGGCATACGTGTATGTGTCACGGCGAATTTGAAGATAGGAAGTTACCTTTTTGAGATTGGGCAGTTTAGGGAAACCTTTCAGACTCGTTAAGCCGACATTTATTAAGCTCAGAGCTTCGAGATTTACAAATTCGTCCGTGAGACCGACAATTGTTGTGCTTCGGCAGTTGTCCAAGTTTAATTCCAGGATCTGAAATTTCAAAGCAACTGAATAAATACCAGGCAAAAACATCATCAATGCAAAGGCAAGAAAAACCTTCACACCAGATCAAAATGAGAGTTGATGAAAACATCCCCAAATCATACTAAGTTGAAGACATGTAATTTCATAACATCATTTCATAGCAAAATTGCTATTATGTCTACCAGAAACAATGCACATTTCCTTAGTTATGACATAAATTGGAGGGGAATGTTGAATAGATAAAAAATGCATATTTGAGAACATTTGAAATTTTAAACACAGAAACGCCATAGGTAAACTTAAAAACTAAACTACCAGAATAATATTGTATTTTAGATGTATTCACCTTAACAGAAATCATCTTAGAAAAACTGTTTCCGAAAACTACTAGGTCTCATAAATGAGTCATATTAAAGTACAGGGTTCATACTCAAATTTACAAGATCATTTCCCTGACTTTCCCGGACAACCCAAGTAAATTTCCCTGACTCGTGTGGAATCGTGTGGAAATTTTTTTAAACCTGCTCATGAGAAAAATATAATGTTTATTAATATCAACTTTTGGAAATGGTCAGCAGAAATCTCAAGATAATTAGTAAACATGTAAAAAATTATTTTGAGTATTTTTTGGGGTAGAATTTATTTTTCAATTTTATTTTGTTCAAAAAACTGTTATTTTCCCTGATTTTACAGCAAAAAAGTAGTTTTTCCTGACTCTCCCTGACCATTTTGCTCTTCCCTGACTTTCCAGGTGCGTATGAGCCCTGAAGTAGAAATTCTGGATAGGAGAAAATTTTAATGATCGGAAGGCTATGACAAATTCCTTGACTTTTCCAAGACTTTCCCTGATTTTACAGCAAAAAACGTAACTTTCTCTGACTTTA
Organism: Cylindroiulus punctatus; assembly: GCA_034695085.1. Lineage (NCBI taxonomy): Eukaryota > Metazoa > Arthropoda > Diplopoda > Julida > Julidae > Cylindroiulus > Cylindroiulus punctatus. The sequence goes on along the minus strand of JAQFYZ010000554.1, from coordinate 12,624 downwards.
CAGCAAAAAACGTTGTTTTCCCTGACTCTCCCTGACCATTTTCAGGGTTCATACTCAAATTTACGAAATCATTTCCCTGACAACCCAAGTAAATTTCCCTGACTTATAAATCGTGTAGAAATTTTTTTAAACCTGCTCATGAGAAAAATATAATGTTTATTAATATAAACTTTTGGAAATGGTCAGCAGAAATCTCAAAATAAATTATAAACAGTTGAAAAATTATTTTTCGGGTATTTTTTTGGGATGGAATTTATTTTTCAATTTTATTTTGTTGAAAAAACTTATATTCCCTGACTCTCTGACCATTTTTAGGGTTCACACTCAAATTTATGAAATCATTTCCCTGACTTATAAATGGTGTAGAAAAGTTTTTAAACCTGCTCATGAGAAAAATATAACGTTTATTAATAACAACGTTTGGAAATGATCAGCAAAAATCTCAAAATAATTATTAAACATGTAAAAAAATTTTTTCGGGTATTTTTTGGGATTGAATTTTTTTCAATTTTATTTTGTTGAAAAAAGTGTTATTTTCCCTGACTTTCCCTGATTACACAGCAAAATACGCAGTTTTCATGACTCTTCCTAACCATTTTGCTCTTCCCTGACTTTCTAGGTGCGTATGAACCCTGTCATGAGAAAAATATAACGTTTATTAATAGCAACTTTTGGAAATTATCAGCAAAAAACTCAAAATAATTAATAAACGTGTAAAAAATTATTTTCGGGTACTTTTTGGGATGGATTTTAATTTTCAATTTTATTTTGTTGAAAACACTTATTTTCCCTGACTCTGACCATTTTGCTTTTTCCTGACTTTCCAGGTGCGTACGAACCCCAAAGTAGAAATTCAGCATACGAGAAAATAATGACAAATTCCTTGACTTTTCCAAGCCTTCATAAACTCCACGACTATCCAGGTTGCATCACTGGCCAGATTCCCGCACCATACGGAAGCCCACAGCACCTCATTGAGTATCCTAGCCTCGATTTTGCCATTGTACGATTTCAGTGAGCTCGTTCCCCCTATGGGCTTCCGTACAAAGTGGCTCTATTCTATGCGCAGACAGCACCCAAATGCGTCTCTTCTGCGCAGTAGAATTTTAGTACACAAAAGATGGGCGAGTGGCGCGATTAGGCCGCCGCATTCGCGTCTATTGTTCCCGTGGTCGGCCGCAAAAATTTCAAGAAATTAAACGAATTAAACGCGCGTCCGAAAAGCCCAACCAGAAATCTGTCACTGGGTTCGTAGCGCATTTTATACGACTCGAGACCCGGCGAACTACGCCGTCTCGATGACATAACGACATCTGCCAAGTTCAAGATGGCGCCGATCGTATTCGAATGTATTCAAAAAAATGTTCTTTTTTTCCTTATTTTTCGTTAATTTTTCTGGGCCTACCTGCCTTTAGACGGCGCTAATTTCTCGCTAATAAAGAGCCTCGTCGAATCGCTGCTCAGTTTCGTATTTTTAACGCCAACACTTATCAGCGGCGAATTTATCTGACCACGACGTAGTGCAGTGTATGCAGACCTTGGTAGACCAATGGCAGCCAGCAACACCAAGCCCGCCATTCTGGCCATCCTAGGTTTAAAAACCAGCGTTAAATAATTTCGACAGCTTGAAAACGTGCTGGTGGTTAACCACCGAGGTAACTGTTTGCAAGCAGCGTGATAAGCCCTGGATAAGCAATAGCAACGTTCCAATGGGTGCAACATGGCGGCGAGACACTGTTTCCGCAGCGCACGTTTGCACCCATGGCGGGCTGGACACGTGGGTTTTCGGCCAAAACTGAGTTTTTTTTTGTTTTTCGTCGGTTAAATTAACAAATACCGCTCGTTTTCAGCGTCCTCCTGCATCGTGTCACATTGGGGGCCGCTGGCTTTCGATGGGTGCGTCGCCGCAGCCGTCCACGCACCGGCCATGTTACCTCTCGTCGATACAAAAAACAAGATGAAGACTACTCGTTTTCCAGTGTGGGTCGCTATATCGCAAACCTGAGTTACCAAAATCTGCAAACCCGCAAGATTTACAGCGTTTTCTGTAATTTGCTACGAGCCTCCGTACTTTCCCCGCCATAGCGTGTCACGCGCATCAATTCTAGAATGTGTTTTTTCTAGAATCAATTTAAAAACGAATTCTAGAATCCGTTCTAGAATCTATTCTAGAATCGGAGACAATAAGCGTTAGGCCTAGGCCTAGTCTCTAAATTTCTACGTCAATTTTTACTTAAATTTAATTTCGCGTCTACATCTAGCTGACCTTTGCCTGCCGGGAGAATTGCTCGAACAGGACACGACAAAAACAATGCAATCTCAAGAGTCGACATGTCGTCGCTTCGCTGGCTTTTCTGGCATTCTCGCTTTTCTGGTGGTACAGCGTAGAACGCTGGTGGTTATTTCGCCGGAGCTAAGCTACTAAAAATTACGGTGACATAACCCCCCCAAAAAAAACCGCAGCCACGGAGCTGATGGAGTCTCCAATGGCGGTCCCATTTAAATGGTAAAGGTGCGTCCAGCTCGCAATGGCGCCATGTTTGCCCGGCTGTACGCGCCGACGGAGCCGCGCTAACTCTGGCCGGGACAGCGATTTAACCGGCGGACAGTGCGCTCGTCTTCGGCGGGTTAAACTACGGCGAGGCCATTAATTAAAAAAGGCTGAAATTTCACCGCGCAGCCATGCTCGCTGTACGTTTGTCACGGAAGCACATGTCAGCGGCGTTCCACCCGTCGAACGTTTTCGAAAACGTTCTAGAAGGCGCGCGTGTGCTCGCATTCTAGAAGCGGTTGTTATATTCTAGAAGAGTGTTTTATCGAAAATACAACCTGGGCCGGATTTCGTCCTCTTTTCTCCAAAACGATGCGTTTCTCCATGGCTTCGCCCGCTGCTGCTGCTGCTGCTTCTCGCTGTTGCTGTATGGGAGCCAGAGTGCGAAACGTTGCCTCGACGAACCAAGGCTGCCAGGGAAATAAGCGTCGTGAACAACGAACGGCCAAACGCGATGCCAGCCTCCAATTGCGCCCCAGAGGGGTCTCGCTATTCGCGACGATAAAACAACCAATGGCCGAGCGTGGAACGCCGGACCCGGTTCCACGACGATTCGAATCGACCAATGGCCAGGCGGCGACGTCACAGACAACGCGGCCTCGCCATTGGCTGCGGCGGCCAGCGTAGAACGGCGCGCCACGTTTGAAAATGGCGCGTGACGCCGTTCCACGGTCACAGGGAGCATACTCCAATTTACAAAATGATCTCCCTGACTTTCCCTGACCAACCCAAATTTCATTGACTTTGGTGAAAACAAAAATCACACGTTATGCTGCATTGTTTTCATACACTCGCAAACTTTTCGCAACAAAAATGCAAAAAGTGAACCGGTTTTTGGAAAATTTTTGCAAAAACATGCAAAAATTTGAACCGGTTTTTGGAAATTTTTTTGCAAAAACATGCCAAAAATTTGAACCGGTTTTTGGAAAACATTTGCAACAAAATGCCAAAAACGTGAACCGATTTTTGGAAAACATTTCCAAAAGAAATGCAAATAATTGAATCGGTTTTTCGAACATTTTTGCAAAACAATGCAAAAATTGAACCGGTTTTCGCAAAATTTTGCATAAAAAGCATCCAATTTTCGCGAATTTTTTGCAAAAAAATGGTTTCGTTATGCTCAATTTTTTTCATCCATTTGCAAACTTTCTGCAAAAAAAATGCAAAAAAGTGAACCGGTTTTCGCAAAAATTTTGCATAAAAAGGATCCAATTTTCGCGAAGTTTTTGCGAAAAAATGGTTTTCGCTGCAGCCATCCCCCCTGACCACGAACCCCTAGAGAAATGTTCAAGTTACGCCAATGGGCATGGGTCATGTGATTTTAGTGTGGACAAGATGGGGAAAGCTAGTACATTTTTGGAAATCATTGGGGAAAAAGAGAGGGTTAGGTGGTTATTGCAGAATAAGCCAAGATCTTTTTGCATAGCAATACAATTTACAATAGCAATATTGTGGATTTCTCCAATATTTAAGGGAGAGGGGAGGTGTAACAGACTATATAAACTGACTGATTTACCAACAAACATCATAGTTTTCCCTGACTTTCCCTGAATTTCCAACAAAAACGTGATTTTCCCTGACCATTTTGCCCTTCCCTGCCTTTCCCTGACAATCCCTGACTTTCCAGGTGCGTATGAACCCCGGCCGAGATAGGCGTTTTTCTGCACATATCTCCGCCATCTTTGTTTTCTTAATTTTGTGGCCCAAAGTTGAACAGAGCTCTACTGGCAAGTTCCTCTCAATTTTTGCCTAATTTTGGACTTAAAAAAATTACAAAATTTTTTGTCCGAAATTAAGAAAAAATTGCAAGTGTGAATGCAGCATTGCCATATCTGACCGGGCAAACGAAACGAGGGGAGGGAACGAAAATGGCCCGAGGGTGGAAGGGGAGGTCACGAGGTCATCCCTACCTGTTGCAGGGTTGGGGTCAGTGACTACTTAGTAGACCCTACCCTTACTAACAGCAACTAACAGGGATCACTGCTGACATGTATCGAGATAATTTTGGGCCTACATGTAGACTTTTTGCATCATGCATTTACTCATTCTGGATACATGGGGGTAAAATAAGTTTTAGAAATCCAGCTGTAGAAATCATGACCCTTTATGCTTGGGAGGAGTTGAACAGCAATGTCCAGCACGTAAAAATTTGCGGAACTTGGAGCTATTTTTGGCTTTTCAAAATTTTTCAAAATTGTTCAAAATGGCTACCGTAAAGAAATAACACGTTCACCGTCATGTCGTTCGTTCTCCACGTTGTAACTTCCCACGCATATTTATTTACTGTATAAAAACTAAAAAGGCTCGTCAAAAATACGAAATCGTTGGAGCTCCCAACTATTGAATTAGGAAATTTCCCCACTAAATTGCATTTATTTTTAATAAATATACTAAAGTTACAATGTTGAAAACAGGTGATATGTGATGGTGAACGTATTATTCTCCATGCTACACGATTTATTGGACGGTTATAAAAAATTTAAACCAATTTCCGAAAATGTTTACAACTCTGGTGTGTGTATAAATACATACATGTATGCATAGTCTAGGAATATATGTACTTTTTCCATGTTGTGTCCTATATATGTATTTTTTCATGTTTTGTATTGTAAATCTCTGTTGCATATCAAACACTTATTGCAAATCTAACATTTGAGCAATTTTCTGCTTAGAACTGCTTTAGAATAATTGTTAAATTTGATGTAAATTTAACAAATTATAAAACTGCTTCAGAATAGTTGCTAAATTTGATGTAAATTTAACATATTATATAACACAGTAATTACACAAAACTCATTTTTATGAAATTTCCACAGATGTATTTTCCAAAATATACAAATTTGTCACGCAAAATGTTTTTCATGAGGTCCTCGTAAAATTTATTTGTAAAATTTATTATTTCACAAATAAATTTTACGAGGACATTGTTTTATGAGTGATGTTGAACGCTAGGACTTTTGCTAAAACTCAAAACAAAACTGTCTCCCTTTTACAGTAGCTACATTTATGAAATTATAAATCGTTTTCGTACCTGTTTAAAACTATTTTAAAAATGAGTTTTGAAACAGTGAATGTTTAATGATTGAACCTTTATGTCCCCAATGTTGAAACACCATGTAATTTACAACAAATTCTTCAATTGTTGTGGAGCGTATTTAGGACTTTTAGGACTTAGTCGCCACCCTGACCGCATCATGTCGATGAATTGAATAATTAGCCGACGAATAAAAAATAAAAATACCCGGGGAATAATATCGAAAAATATTCAAATTTCGAAAAATGTTCAAATTACGAAAAATATTCAACTTCGAAAAAAGTTCACATTTCGAAAAATATTCAAACTTCGAAAAATATTCAAATTTCGAAAAATGTTCCAAATTCGAAACACATTCAAATTTGGCGCCTTTTAGCACGCGCCCCATTCGAACGCTCGGAGAATTTCCGTCACGTGACGCGCCGGCGCCATTTTGTTCGGCGGACGTGGTAAATTGCGCCGTGAAAAAACGAGTGGGAGACGAGGAAAATGTCGATCCTCGCCTTAAAGATAATTTCGGTTAAAAAAGCGAGGTAAACTCGATGGGCTTACCAGTCGTCTGAGGAATTTTCGCTTCTACCATCCCCGCTTCTACCGTCCCTTAGCCACGCCATAGTCGCTGCGTTCCATTATTCCATATCCGCCATTTTGCGTATTTTCTAGTCTTTCACATTAGGCTTATTCGGGATAAAATCGTCCATTTCTGGCTCGTCCATCCATTTTGGCCACCGTATGAGGCCTCCGATCGCGCCGCAACGCCCCGTTTCGACTCGGCGACGATGGCGTTTTTCGTCCGTACACCGAGCCCTCATCCCTCCGACCCTCCGCCATTGTCGCCAACTCTCCGAGTAACGACCAAATGAAATCCTCTCTTTCTCTGTCTATCCTGGCTCTGCCACCACTACCACCGATGCATCGCCAGCTCAGCCACCGATACCCCTCAACGCGCTCATGCTCGCAGCACGGTGGAAAGCAGCCGAGCCTCGTCATTCGGATTGTTTTTATGTTTCCGGACGATTCGGGGCCTCGGGGGCGGAATCGGCGCTCATTCTTTATTCAAAATTTGCCGATTTCTCGCTTCCAAAAACGCGAAACTCATGTACATGTTTCCGATGGCCGATTTTATTTCGCGGCGAAATTGCCGCCAGAGGGCGCCACCATGCAGGGACATTAAAAGCGGAAGTGCCTGATGCACGCGCGCCATTTTGTCAACATCGAGTGTCATCTTTCCTTACGGGAAATCACGACACTGAACCAAATTTATTTCGCAGCGAAACTGCCGCCAGAGGGCGCCACCATGCAGTTATTCGTAGTTATTCGAAGCGGAAGTGCCTGATGCACGTGCGCGACTTATGGGCGCCATTTTGTCCCCCCTAGGAATAACAGCGAGTGTCATCTTTCCATGCGTGAAATGACGACACTGAAGCGCTAAAAATGCTCACGAATGTGGGAATTGATTTCGGGATAGTGCGAATGAAACAGTAAAATGTTTTTTTAAAAAAACATTTACAAAACATTAAAAGTTTTTTTTTAATCTGGCGAGCGAATTCTGCCAATTGGTACTTTAAGTAATGCGAAAAGTTATTTCAACTGAATGTTATGAATAACTTTCGTTTCATGTGCTCAAACATTGCCTGTTTCGTTAGGCCTACATGTACCTGCATTCTCCAAACCTTACCAAGTTACCAATGCATTCAAAAAATTAAAATTGGCTGGGAATTCTATATAATTTCTTTATGTATGGTTTACTTCCTTCCTTTTCAATTCGTGTGCAATTTCAAATAAAGCAATCTGACTCCTTCCTAGTGTGATTAGATTGTTGGAAGAATTGTGTAAATTATGGTAAATTTGTGTTGTGGTTTTCATTTTCAATTCAATTCAATTCAATTTAATACTCCCACTGCCAGCACCTGAGGTGCCATGTGGTTTGGGGGTAGTTTAACCCAAATACATCGTATACATTTGCAATAAGTTTTTGATATATACAACAAATTTACAATACAAACAATGACAAAATACATACAACACATACAATACAAAAACTGACAAAATACATACAACACATACAATACATACAACATGGAAAAAGTACATACATTGTATATAGACTAGTGTGTGTATAAATACATACATGTACATGTATGCATAGTCTAGGGATATACAGCATGTTCTTTTTCCATGTTGTGTCCTTCAGCATGTATTTTTTCATTTTTTTCTCATTTTCTTTGTATTGTAAATCTGTTTTATATATTAAAAAACATATTGCAAATGTAACATGTATTTGGGTTAAACTACCCCCACCACATGGAATTTCAGGTGCTGACAGTGGGAGTATTAAATTGAATTGAATTGAATACTGTATATGCTTCCAGATAGAGTAAATTAGTAGCACATGCTTCATGGGGTCATGATGGCGCATGTTTTATTTTAATGATAAAACTGGCCAATATCCTAGGGGCTGTCATGTGATACAGTATGTTCAGATCCCCATAAACTGCTCAATTTTTTATGTCGTGGATTGACTCTCATAGATTTTACTGACTATATTATCGATAAAATCTATTATTTTGTACTTACATTAATCAACGAGTAATATTTACAATACCAATGCTTCACCGGGTGGCTTTGGGTTGAAATACAAATCGAGATGAGCGTCCGTGATTTCTTCGAGGTGAGCTGGATTCCATTTCGGGCTATTATCTCGATCGACGAGCACTAGAAATGCAGAAAAAAAAATGCCGTATTTGACGTTTTGTTTTACCACGATAACGCGGTGTTCGAAACTACAATGTGATAGCAGCTCACCTGCCCTGACGCCCTCGTAGAAATCATGATACTTCAGGAAGTTCTGGACGACTTTGTATTCCATTTCTAAACACTGTTTCAAATCTAAGCTGGCACCGTTCCTTTGCAATTGAAAAGTGACTTTTAATGATGTGGGAGACTGGAAATAGATGTGGGAATGCAAAACTCATCGGTTTATCAATTAATTTTAAAAAGTACAATCTCAAAATTTGTATTTTGAGTAAAATTGTATTACTGAACTTCGCAGGATGTTGTAGCTAGCAGTAAAGCCATGAGATCAGACTTTAACTTACCATTTTGCTTAGAGATTCTCTTTGTTTCATCGCCCAATCAGAGCCATCTTTTTCCAGCGCTTTCAAGATGTCTTCAACTGACTTTCCACAAAACGTTTGGTTGATTTTTTCCATGACCGGCTGCAGCACAAACTCTTTGGATTTCCCTTCTAAACTCTTGCAGAAAACAGAAACTTGTTCAGTTTTAGCTCAATTCTTCGGAAAATAAAAACTGCACCTTATTAGTGGCGTTTAATTAATTGCTCGATAAAGAAATCAGTAATTTTAAATCCTGTCAAGAAGAAATCAGTAATTTTACTAATTATTCCATGAGCCATCATACCAGAAATAAAAGCAGCTTTCATAAAATTCATAAATTTTCATCGAGCAGGAAAAATTAGGTAAACGCAGAAAGGGTCAGATGGTCAACTGAGGACAATCGGAAACTTATGGTGATCAGACAATGCTTCAGACCTGCGGCTGATGAATACCAGGGTTCTACTGCTGTTCGGAATTGCAATTTTCCGCCATCGAGACTCTTTTTTACCTTTTTGGTGTATTCATCCAGGATGGCTGCTAACTGCGTTGCATCCTTCAAATTTTCCAAGTCTTTCTTTAAATTGTCCAGCTAAATCAATTAAATTCACCAATAAATACATTGTGATGCCAATTTCATTTTCAAACATTTCATTCATCCACTGCACATTCTCTAAATCCATTATCATCTTACAGTGGCTGGGAGATCTGAATTAAGCGCACGTCTTAAATTAGCGCAGCAAATAGATCATAGGGTTAATTTCGTTAATGTTATTTTAGTGAATAATCCGTAGTTTAGTGAGTTAAACCGTACCAAGTACAGCGAACAGATTATTTGCATTTAATAATTTCCAAATGTATGAGTCTATGTCCTACACCATGTATTGGCAGTGTTGTCATGATGCTAATGCGTCTGTTATGGAGGATGTCGAATAAGTTTGTAAATTTAAATTTGTTTAATAAATTTTCAGCACCTGAGGAAGCCGTTAATTTGGCGAAACATCGTGCGTTAAAAAACATAAGATTGGCTGTGCGTATTTAATCGCTTAACTGCACATTCTCGTAAATTTTTAATTCGGCAGATGCTATCTCGGATCCTACCCACCTTGGCACTGTCGCAGAAATGTGTGGCGATTCCAGCATTAAGCACATCAACGCCAGTCAGTCTGAATCCAGTTAGTGCCAAATACATGCCCAACTGACCACGCAACCGGGGTAAAAAATGACTCCCTCCAACGTCAGGAAATAAACCTAAAAGCACACAAAACCAGCCATGATATAATTATTTCTATTATTTTAACACCGAGAAGAGAAACCGAAGTTTCATTCAAGCGTAACTTTAGCCAACATTAGTATTTTCGAATATTATCAAAGTTTACATGTCAACAGTGAATAAGAAAAACGTTGAATCATAATGTTCATTGAAAATAATTTCTTACCAATTGCTGTTTCTGGCATTGCAAAGAGGGTTTTATCTGAAGCAACCCTGTATTTCCCATGAACAGATAATCCTACGCCCTAGTGGAAAAATATAACACATGTTGTGAGACTGATGAGTCGATAATTCACGCAACAGTACTTCGACGGAAAGCCTATTAAATTCTCAAAAGTAACAAACACTCGTATATCATGACAGAACTTAGTAAAAATGAACAGGCTCCTTCCCCAAACCAACAATAAATAAGAAAATACACTCACACCACCCATTGTTATTCCGTGAATTAATGCTACGAATGGAATTTTGTAGGTCCCTAAAATTTAAACAATAAAATGCGTTATTATAAATACTTCCATTAGGTGTCAATCCTCATTTATTAGGATTTCATAAGATAAGGGTCATTTGTCTCATCGTTCACCTTCATTTAAACTATAGACACAGAACGGGCAAAATTTCACATACTGTAATATCTGGACTGAAAAGTCACATATCACCGGCACACTTATTCAATTGTTTAAACTTAAGCACAGACCCCATTGCCTAGGCAAACATGCATGGAAGCTGAGCCATGTAGGATTGCCCCACGATGTTTTAAAATTGAAAGCCATTTAATCGATAAAAATACACATGCACTGTGCAACACTGCATTAAGACATAATTACCTATTAAATGGTTTAAACGATATTCTTCTCTGAAGAAATCCTTGGCAGTCGGATCGCCTTTCTTGCCAGCTTCAGTGACGGCTGGGTAATAAAAAGCAAAAGAAATAAACGTCAATTTGATGACCTATGGGATTGGGACAGATTGTAACAAACTGGATTCAAATAAAAAAAAAAATTTGATGGAGAGAAATGGCTGATCTATTGAAAAACATTCTGCAGAAAACTCTTTGCAGAATTCTCTGCAGAACTCTGCAGCAATTTGATATGTTTTCCTGCAGAATACTTTCTACAATTTTCGTTTTAAAAGAAATTGCCACTACTGGGAATCGAACCAGGGGTCAATTGTTTGACAGCTTGGTGCCTTACCCACAGGGCCACTCAGACAGTTGTGGGAAAACAGCTCTGGTTGCCTCTATCTATCTCGATTCTTTGGTATCTGAGGCACTGGTAATTGAAAAGCCATAATTGCATTGCTTATTTATTTGAATATGTATGTATACATGTACATGGATGTACCTGTAGATATCATGTATTCTTTAAAAAATTTTCGTGCCCAAATTTTTTCTGCAGAATGTTTTCAGGTCGGATTTTTACCTGCAGAATTTTTTGTGCACCAATTTTTTATGCAGAAAATGTTGTGCAGAACATTTTCTGCAGAAAAAGTATAAATTTCTGCATAATTATTTCGGGTTATATTTTTTCTGCAGAATTCTGCATGTATTGTTCAATGGGTTACATGTACGTGAACGTTTATTACCTCTAATGTCACCTCCGGCGCAAAAAGCTTTCTCTCCTTCCCCACTTATAACGACGAAAGACAATTCCGATTCCCAGGCCTACAAATTAGTCCAATCCGTTTCAATATTGAGAAATGGTGCAAAATGGTGCAAAAAAAGTAGTTATCATGTCCAATTGAGTGTTGGGTATACAAGATATTGGGATGTCATACACTCTCTCTTCCCGGGGCAACTTGAACCACACTATTCACATCTATGTCCACATAGAGTAGACACAACTGATTTGAACTTAGATAAAATACATGTCACCTTTATCATGCTTACCTTCAGCTGTGGATAGATGCTTTTGATCATGTTCAGGTTGAGCGCATTCAATGCTTTCGGTCTACACAGTTTGATTAATCCATTGCTACCGCATTTTTGCATAATTGCTTCGGCTGCAGTTGCATTCGTTGTCATGGTCCTCTTGTTTTACATTTCAATACAAGCAACAAATCAAAACCCAAAACAGCTGGCAATGACCACGCATATCTGATTCGACTCAAATTCAATTTCAAGTAATAAAACGAAACGAGCTGTACTCACGGCTATCATCATAAGTCTGGCACTCATATTTGTCAATCGTTGTCGTGTCGTGACTCTCGAAAGTTCAAATAGACGGGCCTGAAATCAAACTAAAAGATTGAAATTTTCGAGGCCAAAATGAATTTGCAACTGACCTCAATCACCAGATGTCATCTCGTTCTAAATAAATGCTAAAGCGCTTCTGATAATGGCGTCGTGTTCCATGGCGGCAATTTCAAAAATTAAATTAAACATAGCAGTTCGAGCTCATAACATTGTGCACAGTTTACATCTGAAATTGACCAATAGTGTGTACCTTTACTATTACATAATTCCCATGTGGAAAATTCCTGCAGAATCCTGCAGAAAATGGTATGCACAAGTTCTGCAGCATTCTGCTAGATTCTGCATAGATTTTGTGCCTTTTTCTGCAGACCACCCAACTTGACCCAAGTAGCAAAAACGGACCTAGGACGTCCCCTGAAAGTGGTCCTGGGGACGTCCTTTTCTCTGGAAAAAAGGACG
>JAQFYZ010000553.1:0-39247 GCA_034695085.1 Cylindroiulus punctatus | reverse complement strand
TTAGGTCTCGAATAAAGTATACTCAACTGCAAACTGTGTCGGATTCCTCATTCTTAATTGAGCGGGCGCGTCCCAACACGCTCGCCAAAAACCCATTTAAAACTTCCTCGATTACCACTTCCAGTTTTTACATGCCTGACATTTTCTAGGTTACCCGGTAGTATGGTCACTCCATGGCACTGTCAAAAACACTAAGTCAACATTCATGGATGTGAAGTCTCGGTTTTCCCAGAATGGAAAGTTAAAAAATTGTTCTTAGGAGGCCAGTTTAAATCAACACCCTAAATAATGTGCCGAGTAGGTCATGGAACCTTTTCTGGCAATTGTATAGTTTACTCGTGTTGTCGCACTTCAGGACCTGACCCCAGTAGTCGCCTGAAATGCATATGGGAAACAAAGAAGTACAACAAGCGTTGGGCATCCGGTGCCTCTTTAGGCTAGTATATTCCACTTTGTTATCATGAAGGGTCATGCGCAATCCCTACACAGGAATCGATCCAACTGATTACCAGATTCGGGGGACTTGCTGGTGAAAAACACACGAACGACAGCCAAAGTACAACACCACAACAATGCATGCATCATTGGCAGTACCTGGTGCGTAATCAGCGCTTGGCTTTGCTGAGGTTTCAATAAGCAGTGGCTCAGAAACTGGCACGGAGTCCTTAATGATTTCGTGCACTATCTTGGCTTCCTGCCTCGTCGCTCTCTCCGCCACTGTACAGAAAAAAACGGAACAGAAACGCCATGTAATCTCCAAACGTGAGTGACACATGCCGTGGCAACGACACACTGCAAAAGCCGGGGGTCCTCGGTGGACACGTGCTTGGAAGTAGCGGAAGCACACCGCGCAGATAGCTTTCTCGCGCAGCGGCAGTCTGTTAGGTTAGATATTCGGAAAGTTCTTATTTAGATTGATTTAAGTTCATGCAAGTATGCTTTTAATTTAGTCAAATTATTTGCTAGTTTTACTATTGGGATACGATTTCCTATTCTGACTCACATGTGGCATCCAAAAAAACTCATCCGGCATGCATTTGGTGGACAGCTTTGGCACCGAGGGGCACATATCCTTCCAAAAAAAACCAACCTGACTTTAGTTATTTGGCTGAATGCAACTACCTGTGTGAGCTTCGTCTTCAGCCATGGACTCAAAACCCTCCTCGCTGCGGGCACCGAGGGTTGATGCCGCTGCGCTCACTCGCTCCTCAAACATCACTTTTTTGGTCTTTTGCCGCTTGGTGACCACCGGGGCTGCTTCAAAGGAACAGGTCTCTGGTTCCTCAAAGTCAGCGGATGGCTGAGCAGTGAAGGGCCCTGCCCCGGCCTGCGGGGTATCGAAGATCACCAGCGGTTGCACGCCTTGCACCTCCGAAGGCTCTATGAGCTCTGTCTCCAGGTCCTCGTCTGCTACGGTGGGCTCGGCGACCTGGACCTCCTCGATTTCCCTCACCACGTCCTCGTGAACTTCTTCGAATTGCACGGCCGAGGGCTCAAAGTCGACCAAGACGGTGTCCTGCGCAGTTGCCTGTGCCTGTTCCTCCTCAACAGCCAGCACGTCCTTCAGCATGACGCCAACGATTTCTGGGGCGCTGAGGTCTTGGGAGTACTGAGGGACCAACTTGGGTTCGAAGTAAGCCGTAGAGTCCAAGTCATCGTACGCGTCCCCAAAGTCCATCTGATCTTCGCTCAGTTTGGGTTCCGCGTACATTTTTGTTGCCGGATAGTCTATTGGTTCTGGTGTGGTAACCTCTTCCAAGGAATCCATCAGTTCAACAGAAATGCTGGAATCTCTCGCCGGCGCTTCGTCTTTGACGATGAATTCTTCGTGTACCTCGTGCGCTTCATCTTCTTGGGAAGGCTTTTCTTCCTCAACAGGGACAGCAGGAACTTGCTCTTCAAAGGACCCGGCAAACTTGGCCACCAGCTCGCGTATCTCGGCGTCTTCCGATGGGGTCCCGATCAGCTTCGGTGCTGGCAAAACGGTTTCCTCAACTTGCCTTGTTATCACCTCAACAACCTCCCCTAGTTCCGTAGTTTCGGCCTCAAATTCCTGGACTTGCTCAGCAAAGTGCACTTGCTCATCTTTGGAGACTGCCATTTCCAGTTGTTCCACCTCGTGGGGCGACTCTGCGATGGCCTCAACCTGCTCGAATCTTGGAATCTCGACGGTTTCTGAAATGTCAAATTCCTTTTCAAGCATCTCGGCCTCGGGCTCTATGACTTCTGCAATGTCCACCTCTGTTATGGTTTTAACTACTACTTTTTTGGCATCAACATCTCTTGGCACTATGGCATCGGCTATGTCCATGTCTTTTATGACCTTTACTTCTACTTTATGGATATCCACTTCTTTGGATTCTACAGTTTCAACATCTTTTGACGCAACAATATCTGTTATGCCCACAGCTTTTACGGTTTTAACTTCTACTTTCTTCTGGACATCAACTTCTTTGGACTCTACTTCCACTTTATGGATATCCACTTCTTTGGATTCTACAGCTTCAACATCTTTTGACACAACAGTATCTGTTATGCCCAAAGCTTTTACGGTTTTAAATTCTACTTTCTTCTGGACATCAACTTCTTTGGACTCTACGGCATCTACTATGTCCACGGATTTTACTGTTTTGCTTACTACTTCCAGGACTTCAATTTCTTTTGGCTCAATGGCATCCGCAATGTCAATGTCTTTTATGGTTTTGATGACTGACTTCTCTGCATCAACTTCTTTTGGCTCTACTGCATCAACCGCTCGTGACACTACGTCAGCTGCTACGTCCACAGCTTTTACGGTTTTAACTACTACTTTCTGGGTATCAACTTCTTTTGACTCTATGGCATCAACATCTTTTGGCACAACGGTATCTGCCATGTCCATGGCTTTTTCGGTTTTAGCTACTACTTTCGTGGCATCGACTTCTTTTGACTCTATGACCTCTGATTTCTCCCCGTCTTTTATGGTTTTAACTTTCACTTTTTGAACATCAACTTCCTTTTCGATGATCCTTGATCCACGAACGAACACTTGTTCTTGTTCCCTTTTCGCTAGCCTGGCAATAGCTTCTGAAACCTTCAAGTTAGGTTCCTCAACGACAGTTTCTTGGATCTCTTCAGAAATAATCGTATGGGTCGTCTTGGCATCAGTTTCCTTGGTGAAAGTGAAGTCCACCATCTTCGATGATTTTTCTTCATAAGATTCAAAATCAATCATTCATTTTCTCTCCAGAAACAAGCATTAGGTTACAGATGATTGTTCTATGTTATAATGCACTATTTCAGCGATTAGGATATAACGTTTTAAGTGCATCGAGAAAAAAAAAGTAAAAAAGCGAAAAAAAAAGCAAGTTGTAGTTATGGCTTGCAAAAATAGAAATGTTAATCACGTGTATTGTAAGCGTATAAAAAATATAAAAATGAAGCTTCTGCTCCAGAAGCTTTGAAGCCAAGTATCCATTTTGAAATTCAATGGAAAACAAATGCAGTATGTACATTGCAAGCTGCCCTTCATTTTGCGTACGTGCCATATCAGTTCAACAGTGTCGAGGAAGAAACGTTAGTTTTCACATAAGAAGCAGTTCAGGCGAGTCATGTCCATTGTCGGAGCGATGTATTGTATTTATCGTACGATATCGGTGTACTTAGTGTGGAAATAATTTTAAAAAAGAAGATTGTATCCATGCTATTCCGTTCGTGGTGGTTAACAATATATGGCAAATCCTTGTGTAATAACTGAAAACCGATAATAACCAATAAAGGTGCCCAAAATAGTTCCTATAATGAGTTATATAATCCTGTTTTCAGCAGTAGTGTTATGGTCTATTTTGGATGCCAACAGCACTTTACAGCCTTGATGTAAGCCTCAAGTATAAATTACTTCAAAAAAATTTACAACGAAGGACAAGACGAAACAACGACTATAGGTAAGCTCTGCTATTGAAGAACAATAAACAGGTGAAGTCAAAACTTAAAATTTACATTAAAGTGACTTTGGAAGACACAAAAACATGCATGACATGTGTTCTACAAATTTACTAATAAAAGTACAAGGACTGAGCAAAGTGTACTGGAAATGTCCTTAACATTTAAGATGATATCGATAAATAACTTCTATAAACAATGTTCTACAGTTTTACCAGGAATGTGTGTATTTACTTCAATGTGAACTCTTGCATGTAAATAGGTACACCCCTGATTACTCCAATACAGCTTATTTTTTTCATTGGCCACTCAATTCGGAGTGTGTTCATCGGTCCCCTTTGAACCCATACAGCAAAATAGACGCAATCCTAATTTTTCCAATTTGCAGTGATAAAAATTGATATCTGAATCTGGAGTTTGAGCAATCCAAACTTATTTGTTCGTACTTCGAGCATATGCAAGTACATAGATTACTTCTTGTGAGTTATGTGAAGTGTTAAAATTTACATGTCATATGGAGTAGATGTCATTATTTGAATAACACGGGAGAATAGATGAATCTTAAACTTAAACTTTATAATATATACATAGCATATGTACCATCGTGAGTCAATTACTAAATATTTTCACTTAGCAAACATTATATTTTATAGTTTCTGCATGCTGTATCACAAAAATATTTAATGTGATATAATGACGTGTTCATGTACAACCAGACTAGGTTTTAAATCATGTAATCTTAATATGTAATTATCATAGACTACGATACTACATGTGGATCTGTAGATATTAAGCAGTCTCAACTAATAACTCCTGCACGAATAATACATGTACAAGAATATACATGTAGTTTTGAGCAGTAATCATGTAATAATCCTGATTTTATGCTTGATCAGGTGTCGATATGAAAATATTTTAGTTAGCAACAGAGGTTGCCACAAAGTATTAAACAAAATTAAAAAGATACTACACCAACAAATGCAATTATCATGCCAACTCAAACTGATGTTAAAACAGGCAGATATCAAACATTGCCTTCAAAATAAATAATGAGGCGGCTGAAAATAATGGTTGGTTTATCAAAATAATAATGACTTAAATATCAACATGTGCCTCATGCTGTAAGTTAGCATGCTGGCCATCATGACCAAAATGTGCATTCATATCACTGGTACCTATAAATAACGGCATATAATACTGGCAGTGCAGTACATTCTAATAAGCAGGCTGCACCATTTCAGTGTGTTACTTCAGTTCAATTGTTCAATTTTTTTATTGTAGAGACTAGTCCATAGACCACAAGCAATGGGCAGAACCAAACTAAGGAATTTTTGAATAACATTTGATCAAGAACAATTCAGTCAGTCTAAACTCTATCACAACATTTCGATTTACAATGATAAAATTTTATAAATAAATTTTAAGAGTGGGTCAAGTGATCTATCTGCTTATTAGAAATTACACCAATAAAATAACGAGTGAATTATAACCATGCACCTACATTAAAAAGATTGGAAAATGTCGTTTTACCTGATTCGATGACATCTGGGTCAACGTGAATGTGCCTTTCTGGGATGGAACCAGTTTCACTGCTAGTTTCTTCTGCAGATTCCGCTTCCTGTTACAAACGCAAAAATGGCTCGTTATTGGTATAATAAATTGCGGGAAAGTAATCCAAAACATTTACGCAGAAGAATTTTAAACACGAATATTTGAATGACCTGTATAATTTGCAGCTGTTGTCTGCCAAACATCACCGGAGGTCATTCAAATCAACTAGGTGAAATTGTGCAGTCTGTTTTGGGTATTAGGGGACGTTTAAATATTGTCATCACATTTTCGTGATTTTCAGGCACACCCCTCCCTTTTGACCGTCCCCTTGTCAATTACTTGAAAATGCTAATCATTATCAAATGCCTCATGTTTGAGAAATGTTTCCCATTCATTTACCTTCATGATATCCTGCTCGTCATAAGAGGCATCCAAGGAAGTGTCACGCCTCAGGGAAGCTTCACGTGATGGACCCAGCTCTTCTTTTAGGGTGTCAAATCCTAGAAAATCAGAAATAGTTGATAAGGGAATGAAATAAACTAATGAGATGCAATGACCAATTCAATGATAATTAGTTAAAGTATGCAAACCAGATTGATCTAGATGAACTTTAGCTACAGCTTTTTCCACATCGTCCGTGACCAACTCGACATTGAAGATGCATTGGTTCACAATGTCTTCTCGGTTAATTTTTCGTAATGCCTTCTCCAAAGTATTTCCTAGATTAATCAGAGGTAAGAATTCTGTCAATCAGTATTTTCTACAGAGTAAAGTAAAAAAATTTCAATAAATTATACAAGACCATATACCTGTTGCCTTATTGCCTGATTGCTGTACCCAAAACCGTAGCATGACTATTGCTTGTTGCACTATATCATCGGGATATTCAGACTTGATGACGTTAATATCAGATTCTTCAACGTCCAACTGCAAGGCTAACATGGTCCAATCTTTGCCCAATAGATTAGCGATGTCTGAAAGACGCAATTCGGCCCTATGAATTGCTTCTTTATCTAAAAAAAGGAAAACATAATTAATAGATGTTTTTGTGAATAACTGACACATAATACATTATTCCTGTAACTCTTGAGTAGATATATATAATTTCAAGACCTTTGAAAGATCGAGCTAGTAAATAAAAAACCTAGTTCGTTAAATAATGTCTGACCATCAATCACTTGTCGAGATTCACTTTGGACATTTCATAATATTTCCTAAGAAATACAGTATAATGAATCTTGTATAGGTAGATTCAGAAACAATTGCACGATCAAATTTTACATTTTAGTTGGTGCTTAGGTCAAACACACCAATGCATAGAAGACATTTACATTTAGTTCATGGCGTGAAGTTAGTGCATTAGGAGTTCAATGGGTCCTACATTATGGAAACTGCTAAGGTCCGTTATGTACGTTGAGATTTTCTTTCAATAATTTTAAATACAATGTATTTTCAGATATACAATAATATAGTACATGCTTCAATTGTGCCCATAATAGACCATAATATCCGACCCTACTTGTATACAAGAGTAACCTCTGATATACAAGAATATCAGCTATCCTAGTCGAAGAAATTAATCCTCTTCATCTATTTATTTGTGTGCCAAACCTAATGTAAAGTAAAGAAAAATAAATATGTCCCTTCCCACCAAGCTACCCCTTAACCGCCCGCAATCACTGTCAGCCCTCAAGCCATTAGGAGAAACCTGACAATCCCACACAGTCTAGTGCTGATAATTAGAACAGGTCTTCCTTTACTCGCAATTGCTTGCACTTAACACATATTAAACGCAACTGAAGGACTGTAGGACAAGAATTGAAATAAAAGAATTGCTGCTTGCATAATTTCATATGTTTTTGTCGTGTAAATCCAAAAAGTGGAAATCATTTAAATTCAAGCATGAAGCCGAGTCCGTGTCAACGACCACACATCAGGACATTCAAACTGGATTTTTTTCAAAACAAATGTTCGAAGGGAAGCTCATTTGTGTCAAGAGGAATCACGGTCAAGCATCTTCGGCTCTAACCGTTAGGCCGAATCTGTGAAAAGCCACACATTCACGGTGACATATGCATGAACAAACAAATACCGTTTGTTCAAGCCGCCCAAAATCAAGAACTGGTTCACCAATTTTGACAAGAAATCAAGTCATGCACGACGATTCTTGTCCACCCAGCCAATGATCTTCGTCTTTCACTTCACCAGTAATTAAACATCGAAAATAAGAAATGATTATTACGCATGAAAAGCAATTAATTTGAATTAGAAGTCACACTCAAATAACAACGAACTACATTTGAAGGTGTCACCTCGGTCGTTGTTGGAGCATATGCCAATATAAAAGTGGAACGCTTTGAGAATCGAGCCACAACTGACCCACCGAGCAAGTATCGAGAATGGTAAAAATGAGACCATCATCAGAAACCATCATCGCCTTGACACTGGTTTCTTGCTGTTGTGGATTAGCAGTGGTAATATACATGAAATAGATAAATGGCTGTTTTTTCTCTCGCACAAAAAAGGTAAAGGTAACTCATATTTTCTTCTGTTTTGCAGGCCAGATGTTTGCGAAAAGGCGAGGCAAGTATATCAAGTGATCCAGCATCGTTTTTAAAACAGAACTGAGTTTTTAAACTCAATCTCCCTCTGATCATTATAATAGGCGGCAGGTTTCATCCAGGAATGCCTGGAGATAGCAGCACCAGGGATTACTAATAATTTGGACAAGACCAATCTTGTACTGAAAGTCATGGGCAACTACAAATATAATGAAACAAGTGATAAGTCGGACACCATCAATCAGGTAATATGAAGGGCACATTTGTTATCTTTGCAGAAATATTTGCAATGGGCCACTTGTTAAACCTACGTAGCAAGCTACATTGTATATTTGATTAGTTCCAAATATAATACATGAAATGTTTTGGTCGATTCAGGCAGCCGTACAAGCGGTGCAATGTGTTGCAAACAAGATGGAACAGGTAACTTCGATTAAGAAATGAACATTGCATTCACCAAAGCCATCAACACACTGTAAATGTCTTATTTTACCTTACACATTATTTGCTAACATTAGACATTTCCTGAAATAACTGACATATGGAAGGACTGCGACAAGAAAGCAAACTCACAGGTATGTCTCATGTGTGATGTCAATGCAATGAGGTAATTTTCAATACATGGCCATCAACACTCTCCAGAGCAAATTGTAGTTTCGAAAAGTGATGTACTCTGAAGTGTTCGATTGCAAAATCACGCAAAGTTAAAAAATAATTATTTTTTCTTGAATATGTAACCAGGAGTTGACTCTTATTATCAGACCTTATATCTTAATGCTCCTAAGCCCTTTAGACAAAAATCTCACAAACTTTTCCAAGCTGTTAAGTTAAAAATTCAAATGCTAACAAATTTAGGTATGAAATTAATATCAAAGATGGAACATAAATATATTTATAAAGAATTCTCAAATAATCAGTTATAAAAAGATATCATTTCCATTAATTCATTTTAGAGGGACAAGAGAGCAGAGTGCATGGAAGAAGAAGAACATAAGGTAAGCCTTATCAACGTATTTTGTAGTTTTCGGAAGTTTGTTTTGTTAAACCCACTTGTCACCTCTTTTTAACATTTGTAGCCAGAAATGAAACAGTTTAGGGGCTAACCTTTAATTACATTACCGTAATAAATACATTTTAGCCACCCTATGCTCACCAAATAACAGTATGGCTCTTGTCAATGGCTCTCTTACAAATGTGGAAGACGTGACTAGTGACAATATGCTATATACATGTACGTGCAATATATAGACCTGCCGATCCAGTATATACACGTACATGTATATTCAGGCAAAGTATAATGTGTACTCATGAGATTTATTCCGGTGACATATCTTTTGAAGTATTAGAATAAAGTAGGCCAAACAAACGCTGCAAAATGAACGCATTTTTGTTCATTCACCAAACTTGACCCACAGACCGCTGTGGTAAAATAGTCATTTTAAAATGTAAATAAGGTCATTTTAAGAAACGAGTCTCCCCTCCCCAAAAAAAGTCGCTCATAAGGGTAAATATGGCAAAGTGGCATTGGCAGTGTAGCAAGAGGACACATTTGTGACTCATCACGTTATTATTCTTTCAGATTTGTCCCAAGGTACGCCCAAAAAGATCGACATTTTCGCACATCGACCTCTTCATGTCGGCAGCTGAACTGCAGGGCATCGTCTGAAGGAAGAATGATGTAAAAGGACCATCAATTGATGGTGCTTTGCCATGACCATCTTGGATGTCTATTAATTTTGGGATGAAACCCCCCCCCCCCCCTCGTGTGTGTATAGGACATGCTTGCTATGAATTATGTATTTATATTCTCATATTTATGAACCACATTCCTGAAGTAATAAGTGGTATTAAAAGATAAATAATTTAAACATTCACATTTGCTTTTTCATTAAATTAAATTGTGTCGACTTGATAATTAAGGATAACTTCCTTTCAATGTACTATATGATTTATGATCAAATTTCCGCTCAATTCGAAATTGTTTTGATGATCTATGCTATCTCATTTGATTAAAAATGATTACGAAAGCTGGCACATCATGGGGCTGCCAAAAGTCACGATTTTGTGAGATTAAAATGCTGAATTTACTTGCCAAACCCTTCGCGCGAACTTTTTTGCAGTTTTATGAAACACCAAAGTTAGGCGTTCATAATGCAAAACTTCTTTTATGCAAAAAAATAAAGTCCGCAGTTATTTCAGTTTACTTTCATAAAACCTTCAACAACGCATTTTCCATTAAACAAATGCAGGTCTAACTGGTCTACCACACAATTATTTTAGTATTTTCAACAACTGCAAGAATAGCTTCAGATAATCTCACATCGAAAACTGCAATTATTCTGCAGAACTTTTTACCCTGGTTGTACGGTATCGTCGGGTCAGGTTTGTGACGTGTTCCCTTCAACGTTATGTTACAGATTTGTGGAATTTGTGGAAGGGCCCAGTGCCTCTGAGGCAAACGAATTTCTAATGCACTAATTTCACACCATGAAATAAATAACTAAACGCCAGGAACACATCAGTGTGTGTTTTGACTGTCCACCTACCAAAACGTTGACACGACGCCAAATTTAAATCGATTACTGTTTCTGAATCACCTTGTATGACCATGCAAATTAAGGAGCAAGTACTACAGGTTGCAAGCCTTATCATGACTTATATTGTCGAAATTTTAATGCTAAACAACAGAGAATTGTTATGGAAATTTTGTGAATTACTTACTTATTCCAACATCGGTGAGATAATCGTAGTGCTTTTCTATTGATAAAAGATCGGCATCGTGGGGAGAGTCGCTCTGCAAAGAGAACAACAATTTAATATTGCATTACAACACACGTAACATGATCAAACATACAGCGCTGAAACATACCTTCGCAATATCGGGTAAGGCGATGTTTAGATTACAAATGGGGGTTTGGGGGGGTTCGCCTCGACTAACTTTAGCCTCTCGCATAAATGCAATTCGCCCTGCTGGATCCTGGTGAGGGTCCCTCACCCTGACAGCAAATGGAAGTCGGTTTTCTTTGAAGGCATGGAACACCAAACACAATTGCTCCCCAGACTTGGTCACAGGCACCAAGTTGCCAGCAAACTCCACGAATTGGGGTTTGCTCTCCAAAACCTTGAATCAAAATCGAGGGCCTTAGTAACCTCAAAGTCAAATTTCAACAAGGGCCTCACTCAGCACTTTACCTCAACATCCCTGCTCTTTGCCACTTCGACAAAATGTTCCTGATTTTCTAGCGTTTTTTCTTCTTTGTCATCAGTCATGCAGAAAACCCTTAACCTGGCTTCTTGAGGGTCGTGCCGCTTCGCAAATACCACAAACTTGGCCATGAAAGGAACGTGAATGGCTTCTCGGTAAAGCTCCGTGGCCATCTTAGAAGCTTCGCTTATGTTTCGGCAATCCATCAACCAGAACCTAAATTCCAATAAATTAACCACGGTCATCATCATCCCAAAACACTTTGTATCATTATACTTTCTAGAATTTCTCCGTACCTTGCCGAAACTGTCGTCGTGAATGATACGCAGTCGTTTACAAAAGTTAGCGGCGTAGAGCCGGTGACGTCCTCCCACTGAGCCCTTGTCGTGCCACCTAGGTAAATAACCAATCATTACAGAAGCAAGCAAGGGAACGTTCCTGAATTTTGTGGGTCAGACAGACCTCCAATCTCCAGAAACAGTGATAAGCTCGAGATGTCATGCAGCAAGCATAGTTTTATCTACTCCCTATTTGTCCGTTAGATTGTATTTATGCATTTTCACTAGTAATATAACATGCAATAAAACTTCGTTTATTTTTAGAATGAGTGGAAGAAACGATTTGGGTGGGGGAAAACAGACGAAAAGGCAGACACCAATCAAAAGCAAATAGATGTGAGAGCAGATTTTCCTGAAGAAGCTCGGCGAAAATCAATGGAAGGAAACTCAAAAGAAAAGAATAAACCTCTGGAATTTCATCCGCTTTGGAATGATAGAGTTGCCTCGAAAGATTGGCATTAGTTTAACCTGGAGAAAACAATTGCACCACATTCTGATGGTGTGACAGTGTCTCGTGATATGTATAAAAACAGAAAAAATCTAAAATATGAATTAAAAAGGGAGGTCAAAAAACTACAGAATAAAATGCGGTACCATAAGTCGGCCAAGATGGTAAGGGCACTCTCCCTGGGTGCCAGCAGCATATGAAAAAAAGAACCAATTGTGGTCAACAATTTGGTAGTTCCAAGTCCAGGAAATTCGTTAAGGAGTTGTGGAAGAAGTAGGCGGAAGAGGCAAGGCAGGGTAAGAGGCAAGGAATGGATCCGTTACAGGAACTTTGCAGGATGGCGTTGTAGGGGAGAAAAATGTACAAAAATCCGTAGTTCAAAAATAAACGAAGTTCTATTGGAATTGGTTAAGGATGATAACTACCCTTAAACTACTGTATATACCCTTATGTTCCATTCAGATATGCAGTACCAAGTTGGCTTTTGTGTAACTTGTCCCAACTTAGGTCTCCACAAAAAAGGTTTTTATCTAAAACCGATGACCATACTGAAGTTATGGGAGATTGTCCAGTGACCACCAGAAGGTTCACTATTCAAATGTTACATCTATTTCATGAGACAAGCGTCTGTATGTGCATCTTAAGTGTTATACAAATCAACTACATGTACATGTATATATAGTATAATGTCACTCTCAAAAAAGCTAAAATGACAATGTTATTGCCCTAATACACCAGAGCTTGCCAGTATGGCATGTACATGTTTTTGGAAGTTGACAATCGATGTGATTTTGTTAAATTTTAAAAATTCTGAAAAATGGTTTATGTTACATGGTGACTACATGCCGTATTTTCAGTTTCCCATGTTTAAACAATAGTCTTAAAGTGGATCTATTCAAATTTTTTCTTGCTAAAGACATCAAGAGACATCAGGAGTTCAATCTATTCATCAATGGAACATATTTTTGATAATGTAGAAATTTATTAGTAGGGAAATCATTTTTGGTGATTTTTCCTAATGCTGAAATTTTCCGCTTATACTTGTTTAATTCTTATAAAAGGAGATTTTCAAATTTGTAGTCACCAATAAAGTCCAAAAAAACCACTTATCAGAAAGCGCTTTTCACCCAATTTAGGCAAAACTGAATGCATTATACTGTATTAACAGTAAACAATGATTTATATTCATGATGCACATGGTGTATTATTTAAATCACTTTCTCCAGAGCGCTTCCTATTCTACACTTTCAAGGTGTATTTTAAGGTGTAATTCCCAGGCGTGAAGTCACTCAAAGAGACACCACTTTTCTCCAGGTTTACTCGCGAATAACTGAGAATGTGCCCTTTCTTTGGAATATACAGTACATGTAGGATTCTTTGTAAATTACTCGTGGAATATCCAAGTTCAATGTATTTAGAAACTTGGCAATTCTTGGCCTGCTAAATTTATATATTTTAGCTACGTGATTCAATGCAGTACGTGGCATATAGGCATGCATCTATTTAATTCAAAAGAAGCAACTTAGTACCAGTTGTCTCAAATTATATGACTATTAAAAAATGCAACATCTATACAACATACAACGACAGCATTCAGTACTGAATATTTCGCATTTCAACGGATTTCCTACAATTAACAAGTCGTTGGTTAAGTAACTAAATTTGAAATCTAATGGACATCGATACTGCACATACAAACACAGACTATACTATATAACTTATCTTAATAACTAAACAATAAGACAACAAATAATGAACATAAAGAAGTCAGTTTGTCCGCAAAATGAGTACCACAAGGAAGAAAAGACAGTAAACAGAAGAAAAGAGAGAATTGTAAGAAAATTGGCGAAAAAGGATAAGTGAAAAACTCATGGAAAGAAATGGATAGAATGACAGTTGATGTAAGTAAGGATGGAGGAGAATTATTTCTAATGGGCTTACATGTATATCGGAAATTACTACAAATAAAGTGGGGAAACTACCATGGGGAAGTTGGCCAAATATATAAAAAAATATGCAGGCGCCATTACCACGACATGAACACGAAAATCCGGGCACCTATATGACATATTTGAATCATAAGGGAAGACCATGCACTAGACTAAAATCAAAATACATGCCATACGCTACACAGCTTCTATTTTACATACGAAAGACGTATTTTTAACTACGACATTTTGATTTAGAATTGTACTCTTATTCATTAAAAATGCCGCTATAAACATTACGAGAATAATTGATTTCCACGGTTCTACAAATTTGGTTTTGTCATAAATAATATATCTGATTACCAATGATGAATTTATGTATAAATGTTTATATGTCAATGTATTTATTTTATTTAATTAAGTTATTGGCCTAGCTGCTCTATGACTTGTACCGCATGATGCTTTACAAATTATCCTCACGTGAGAAACGTCTCTTCAATATTCTAATGATCCTAATTAGTATACAAGATAACTAATAATAATATATTGTTGGCTAACAATGGCAATTCAAATTTTTGAAATTTAGGAAAATGTTCATCACAAGTAGATTTACTTTCTCACTAATACCAGTCTTAACCCGAATGGAATTCTTGCCTGATCATTTGCAGTGAACAGTTGGACGGCCTTATGCAACAAAAACAAAACCACACCAGCGAACTTTGCAAAATACTTGTAAAACACATCAACACCTTGTTTCTAAAACATCCTGAAAGTATATAAATGATTTTTATGTAGGAGTTTGGGTGATCTGCCATTTTCAAGTAAGCTTCAACTTCAGATTGATTTATATCCGTATTATTTCAAAGTTGACAAATTTAAGGCACACAAAGTACTTTTTTCAGAACAAAAAGGCTGAATGCGAACATTATAGATGTCAAATGATG
This sequence comes from Cylindroiulus punctatus, assembly GCA_034695085.1. Lineage (NCBI taxonomy): Eukaryota > Metazoa > Arthropoda > Diplopoda > Julida > Julidae > Cylindroiulus > Cylindroiulus punctatus. The sequence goes on along the minus strand of JAQFYZ010000553.1, from coordinate 24,351 downwards.
GATAGGAACCAAATATGTTGCATAAAAGAAAATAATGAACCTCCTAAAAGTGTCATAATTTCAGTTTGCAGATAATAACGCCATCGTCGGATATATAGTAGAACCTGTCTAACTCAATACTGTGTAAACTTATAACCTCCATAACCTAATATCAGAGGCCGGTCCCGAGCTCGTCCCCACGCTGGATTAATGTCCCCGCCTAAGTCAATAACCTGTCTAAACCGATACGTGATGCCCGGTCCCTACAGCATTGAGTTAGACAGGTTCTACTGTACTTAGATCACGCCCTACTCCAAATGTTCAAAAATAAAACATGTCAACCTTACTTTTCTAGTATACATGTATAAGAATAATGTGTGCTAGCTAACGCAATTTCGTCTTTTTCCTTTTTTATTTTTTTGTTTTTTTTTGTTTTTGTGAATTTTTATGTTTAACCATACCGAAAACCATCCACACTCAGGCAACCACCACCAGCCTACGAGCTGTTAGGAGAAGCTTATTGTCTCAAAGTGCCTCTGGCGGACCAGGGCATATTCAGAAGTGCCGTCTAATCTTCCCCGAGTCGATGTGGTGGTTACTTGTTGCATAATGCCGTCCAATTCCACTAACGACCAGCAAGGCAGGCCCATCAAGGCCAAGCGATGTACATCAACCTACAATGCAAGGGCCGTAAGTAACGACTATGGCAACCATGGCAGGCCCACGAGCCAAGGTGACTTACTACTAGCTCGAGGCGGCAAACTAAGGGTAGTTAATCAAAGTTATCAATTTCAACAATAAGGAGAGCAGAATTTGGTTGACAGTATTTGGAGCGTGTTCCGGCGAACACGGAGGGAGAGGCTCGAGGAAGAGAGGAGAAGGAAAGAGACAGAGAAAGAGACTGATGGAAAAAAGGAAGTAGAGAAAACATGGACAGATGCGGACAAACCTGACTGGGTACTACCTGTTATGCTGCACAACAACCTCAGGGTGGGCGCATCTCCGCTGTACTGGTTGAGCATGCCCTTCGACGCCGCTTGGGGAACGGGGATGGTTAAAACTATTGGTTTGTGGAATTTGCGACGCCGCGGCTCCACTGTGACTATAGGACTCACCGCGACTCTGTTACCCAGCATTTTTGCCACCAATTCGGCTGGGATTGGCTGGGCCTGAAAATGAGAGGGAAGAGCCCAATCAGCCTGGCAGTTCAAAAACGAGCAACATAAAATAGCTAACGTTCAGAAAGAGCAATAGAATGATATGCGAAGAGATGGAAATAACAAAGGAGGACACACGCACAGCACACATCGAGAAACAGTGGCACGGTACTGAGTTTACCGAGAAAGGAAAAGTTGAAAATAAAAAAGGTGGATAGAAAAAAAAAGTCACATTATCGCTCAAACATTCCAATGAGAAGAAAGGATTTTGAGACATCGGCACTACAAAAACACTGTGGCAACTGTTTCAAGATGAGACGTGCGCAAGAGTAGAAAAATCCCTTTCAGCACTACTTTCAATTTCAATAGAAGGCAAATATAGCATTTTGCACAATTTTTGTTAGATCAGGTTAGTATGGGTTTTAGAGTTATGTCATGCAAACATGAGGGGTGAAATCTGCAAGTCACAGAGGCAGCACCGCATTTTCTCATTGGACATGGGGAAATGGCAAGCTTTCAGATGGGAAATGATTATCGGCAAAGAAGCAAGATGGCAGCCTTCTGTCGAAACTAGATGATATTCCCTTGGGTTTCCACCAGAGTGACCAGTCTGCATTGGTCAGGTCAGACTAGGCTCTCGGTTAGTGGTTAGTCAGTGGTAAGCGAGAATTTGTATGCGAAAAGCGGCGCAGAGCATGAAGTGGATATAGAATACAGAGCATATATCCGTTATGATAAGCAACACACCATTTATTGTTAGCCATGTTAGTATACAGGAATCCAACACCAGCAGTAATTAGTGAAATTAGTACGGTCAGAAGCAGAATAGGACTAGGAAGAATAGTGTGCGAAAGAAATGGTCCGAATTATCATATTTAGTCACTGGGAATGAGATTTGAGGATGAAGACAGTTAACTTTAAATTAAGTTACTGAAGGATGAATATAAACAATCTTAAATCAATGCAACTACTGGAGGATTGCATTCAGGCGTTTCTAACAAGTTCGGTAATTTCAAGATTTCCAATTAAAACATTTCTAGAAATTTTCTACTAAGAATGAGAATATTTCAAATGTTAAGAGTAAATAATCACTAAATGATATTTGGCGTTTTTAAATCACAGTTTCTCTCAAGAGAGGACTAGAAAATTTGGAATAAGGTGTTTTGGAGCACATTATATAGTTAAAGAGCTATTACCTTAAAATAAAAATACCCTAGACGCCATAGTCAACATAAGTATACGCCCATACATGTGAAACACTCCAGTTCCAGTTATTCTTACTCCTCAACCTTCTTAATGTTGCCAGGGAATGAAATGGAAAATGGGTCATTCATATGTATCAAATGTAAAGTTAGGCAAATTTTGTTTGCAAATATTTTGAGAACAGCACATGCAGCAACCGCAAGTGCTGCAGAACCAATTCCCAAACGATATTAAAACAGGACCAAAACAGAAATCAAATTTAGAGCATTCTACTAAAAGCAAAGCCCATGCATATAATGCGACATTGAAAGCAGACCATCTACAGGAATACGCGTTCGAGCTTATCCCTGCAGAGCAGCTAGACAATTCTAATGAAATTAGCATAAAAGTTAGAATAGACGCAACCTATTCTGTTATACTATGAAAAGATGGTACGAATCTATTCTTACAAGGCGTCAATTCGAGTTAGGATAAATCATTGTTCCAATCGAGAACATTTTAGAACTATAAGGGACTTCCGAACTCCCTGTGGGTGGGAGGGAACACCATGAGTACAATTTTTAAAAATGAATTCGTGGTCGCTTATGTCCATTTTCAGCGCTATATGCGTTTCTAAGTGCTTGACGAAAGTTGACTAAAGCGACCACTCATTCATTGAAAAAAATGCTTATCATGGTTTTCAATGTCACCATAGCACACAAAGTTCAATGACACCTTCACATGCCGTAGAATTGTTTTTTCCCCACGGCTCGCAAGCTAGCAGTGATTGCCTGGCAGTTAGGGGCAGAGTTTGTTTTATATGAGCGATCTGAATCGACCCACATAAAAAGAATTGACGTCATGTAAGAATAGCACCAGTGACAATATAATTGTATAGGGTCGATAGCAGCAAAAGAATGCGAAACAAATAAGCAAGAAAAGCAGGGCAAAGTATGCGCTGGTGTGCTGGCCATATCAATTATACGAGTTAAAAGGCTGACACACAAGATGAGAATCAAGCGTCACATGCTTGAACGCCATCTGTAGCTAGTGATTTCAAAAGAAATACTTTAAAAACACATGAAACACATACCACCACCCATCGAAGTCGATGAGATTAGTTATTAAAATGTGAGAATGCTCAATGTTGGCCATAATAGTGAAAAACTGGTCGTTTAAGAATAGAAATAGGGTGCCATTAGCGTTAAGAAAATTTTGGAGAGGCAATCTCGAAGGATTCACCAAAATTAACTTCAGTGATTCGTCAGGCACTTACATTATCTCAAATTGCAATATTGGAAAACTAGTGGTTAATTTTAGATTTTCTCGCCAAGCTCATCATGCTTCCATACAAGAGCAAATAGCGAAAGCTACTCACAGTGTTGGTAAATATATCAGACACATAATTACGGATGCACACATCCATGCATAATAAGTTAAGTGTTACGAGAAGCACATGCATAAAAGGTATGATACATTTTTTTGTACTTTTTATCGTGATTACTAGTAAAATAGAAACCTGTTAGTTCTTGGTTACCTAAAAGTACATTCTGGCAATGTTAATATTCATAATACTGATTTGAAATTAATTCAGATCAAGTCGAATTTGGTCATATTGCACGTTCGCCCGACACATTGCCTTGAGAATTACTCAAATTCATTCTCATTAGCAATCATTTTACAGATCGAGTCAAATTTTGACACTGACATACAGCTTTGCTAGTGCACGAGTATTTCAAAAAGTGCATTTTGAATGCTGTGAATTATTAAGAAATTTGTATAAAACACGTGGGGCAGCTTTAGCATGCAATAAATGTGAATATACCAATTTATCTATATACTGGCATAGAGATCAAATGCAACATGCAAAACGAAATTATAATTTTCCATTCTACATTCATGTCAGCATACGAGACATTTTCCTTATAATTGTTAGGAATTTTTTTTCTACAAATTTAGTAGTGGGTGCAGTTAGGATCTTCACTTGCATGAATTCAACAAGCTACAAAGCCCTAAACAGGTAGGGGATGTTCAAATATTATGCCATCATCTTTGAGGGGGAACCTCACAAGTTCACCTACAGCATTCTTCTTTTTAAAATATGCTTTATATACTAAAATTAATCATTTCTGTTAAAATTTTCATAGAAATGTTACCTTTTTCGACATTTTTTTGGTGAATGATGCAAGTTGGGATGCAAATCACGAAAATGTGATATACTATTTGAACGTCCTTTAGACGGTAAACTAAAATTACCATGACGTTTTCAAAATTTGTTCATATAGCTCGATTAGCGTTAAACTCCAAACGACTATACGCATATAGAAAAAGCATGTGTAAATGGCAAAATCGCTCGAAACCATAAAATAAAATCCAATATATTCAGCTAATTATCAATGGAGGGAACACAGATTAGACTTAACATTGATAGTGGGACGTCACATAATAAATAGTGTATTATATTAAGTTCGGGATAAAGTGTATCGCGTATATAAATAGTAATAACTTTTTAAGTTATTTAAATAAGGTAATATAATAGACGGTAGCCTAAACGTGGAGGCAAATGCTGGAAATTTGTCATGTCTTGCATATTCTGACATTGCGCATAAATGTCTTGCACGTTAAGGTGATAGGCAATTGAAAAGCTTTGGGAACTGCCCAAGACTAACATAAATATCACAACCTATGACATAGCCTTGGGCAAGCTTTATAAAAATGAGTATGTTAGTTTGAGAGGCTGTGATCCCATTTATAAAATATGACGATATTAAGGGCAAGAGGTCACATTTAGAAAAAAAAGTTTTCCAGATGCCTTCATACCACGCAATGCGCCATGGCCCATTGCAGACATGCATAATTGACCCACCGCCCAATGATTTGTTTGCCATATTCAAACTGTACTGTGGCAGAGTTTTAAAGTAATGAGAACGTCAATTTTTAAATGAAAACTACGATAGATGTCTTCCCACTGTGAAAGCGATGGCAATGCTTCCAGTAATCGAAACCGAAGTAGGACTGGCGGCCTTTTAAGCATGAATCGAAAACGATAAGAAGAAATTTGGTAGTTAAGACAAGAGTCGCTGCCACAGTCGAAGAAATTACTAAAAGAAAAATATGCCAAACGACTCAGAAATTAGAGACTGCATTTTACCACAACGTAAGGCTGTGCTGCTGCTTATCGAAAAGGTGTAAAGTGCCGACCTTGCTGCTACCAAACCAATGTGATCCGTTTCGATTTTGTATGTATGTTGACAGTGATTTTTCTACGCCCCTTCCCCTTACCTGGTTTAATAAAGTTTACCTGAAGTCCGACTTTAATTTTCTTTGTGAGGGCGCCCTCGGGGAACACAGCCTGCACCTGTGGCACAACGGTAGAGCTGACCATGCCGCCTTCAGGTCCAATGGCATGCACTTCTTGGCGCACTCGACTAACAATGGCAAAATACTTGGGAAAGTCGGTGGTAAGAACGCGGGTGATACGATTGGTATTCAGATCTTCCAAAGCGTTCAACTCTGAAAGAAAAGAAACGTTTGTTTAGAATTTACCGCAGACAAAAGATAGTGCTGCCTTGCAACATACAAATGGCATCTCGGATAATTAAAAACTTAAACGTTATTTAATTGAAATGGGATCAGATTCAATAATACATGCAATGGTTAAATTCTGAAGTTGTTCAGAATTCAAAGCTAGTTACCAAATGGACTATTTACAAATAATAGTTCAACAGTATTTGAGTTTTGCAGATCGATGCGAACCAAAGGTTACTTTCTCTCATCAAATGCACTGATCAAGTGAAATCGATTTTGTTAACTATGAGCGCAAATCAATGGATTAATTTCAACTTGCGGCTCGCATAAGGCCCAACAATATCTTTTGAAAAACAAAATGCTGGCGGCGAAAGTACTACACGTGCGCTATGTACCTAAATTTACCCTAAAAGGCGATTTTTATATGAAAACAATTGTCAATTGTGGCAGCGATTAACTGAAACTAACCTTCTCCATCGAAGCTCTCGTTTAGCACGTCTTGCACTGCTTCTTCGGTTGCTTCGAGCGTGTGTTCCCGCCATGTTTCGCCATTATCACTGCGCAAGATTGTTATTTCACGTTCCTTTCCCCTGAGCGAAGCAAAGTGTGGGACTTCGATGATGACAGGCCTGAAATATAGTTAAAACGTGAAGGAATTGCAATTCTTGGCACAACTCAAGACCAGTATCACTGCAGTTGTCCACAAAATTACCCCAAAAACTTTGCTCCGGCCGGGCCCATCTCCAAGATGCGGCTTGCGCAAGCTTCGCCTTCCATCAGTGGAGGTGGGTTATTCAGCTTCTCCTTCTTGAGATAACGGCATGTTATTCGCGTAGGCATCGCTGCCTTGCGGGGTGGAATGATCACTCGGACTCCCGAGTGCCGGCAACCCCTCATCGCTCCACCTCGCGCATCCACCATGAAGCTTACCAAGAACCTACCAAGTACAAGGCACATTATAAGCATGGGCGTCAACAGAACACACTATGGGGAACACACAGATAAGGAAGTTTCCCACAACCTTGTACGCTAGTTCATGTACACGCACATACACTCAACAGTCACATTGGGGACAAGAAATACTTCGGGATTAAACCCGGTATGTGAACATCAATGTTATTCAGAATTCCCTTCACAATAGGCCAAACAGTGATGATTGTATCAAGCTAAAAATTCAGATTTTCACACCCAAGAAACAGATAATTGTAAAACATGGAATCAGCGTGTTCACAGAGGGCAACAATACAACGTGCTCAAAAATTCCATTTTGCCAGAAACATAAAACCAGACTAATCAATAAAAAATACATCAATGAGATGTTATTGCCAAAGTTCTGACTAAATGTATAACATTGGCATGTTGATTTCCTCTAACTCTTTCTAAATAAATCACACTTCCCTAGTTATTCCAATCGTTCATACTTCCAACGGCAATTTCAGTTTTTCACGGTTCAGTGGAAATGAAATTTTCATTCATTCCTCTGACTAAGTTTTTCAACAAATTTCCCTGACCACCCTGACCACTGAAGATGCTTTTGGATGAGCAATATTTACATTAATTGCATTCAATATTTTACTGCGGAATTTGAAAAATCACTTGCTCTAGTTGGTGCTCCACACACCAATAAATCAGCTTCAAAGATACCAAGAAACATACAGTTTGGATAGTCTAAAACACCTGGCAGAATACAAATTTGCTTATATTTCTAGCTACAATATTAACAATAATTTAAATCTGTTTGAAGAGACGAACAATTTCTCTAACTCAATACCAAAATTGGCACAACTTACCGGTCGTATTTCATGGCAAAAAACAAATGTATATTAGCAAGACCTTAGACCTTGGGGATTTAGACATCAGTACACACATGGGCATGCAATTTGAGAGGTTGAGAACATCAAATGTTCCTCAGAATCCAACATACTTCATAATCCTCTCTGGCTTGACATATCGAACAGCATCCGAGTCTTCGCCGTTTACGGAAGCTATTTCTGGGCATTCCACTATCACCTCCATCGCGTATTAATTTTTTTAAAGTCAATTTCACTCGGTTTTAGAGCTAGACTGTGAAGAATCCATGGTGTGCGTACCGAGGATCGGCACTGAGAGTGAGTCAAAATTTAATTTGGTTCCAAAAAAATTTGACTGCCCTCTTCAGTTGCTGGAGGTCTGCCAATGTCGGACTAATTTAGAAAGAGCAATATTTAGGGCTCCGAAAAGCCGTAAACGAAAGTTGCAGAGAACGCTATTCGGGACTGTCGAGCTCGGGAGCTGCTCGGACGATGCATTGCTGAGAAACGTTTGTTTGGATTTGCAACTTTAATTAACCTGAACAAGCCTGCATGCAACACAACCAATGAACATTTGGACTTGATTTAAATACTGTGACCGTATTTAGCGTTCGAAGTCGCTACAGGCCAACTAGCGGTATAAGGGATGGAACCACCACAGTAAGTTTATGATTTCCTATAACCCTTTCAACACCTTAGCTATCTTGTCTAAACACCTTTCTCAGGATGATGGGGATATTTCTCACCAACATTAAAATGCATGGGATTAGACCACTAGGCTCAAAACTAGGTTACAGCTTCCAGACCCAAAAACGAGGTTATTGCTAACACATTTAACTATAGCAATGGAGATATTCTTGTGACAAAACCGATGTTTCTTGGCAGCCTGGAAGCTCCAGGTTTAGACAATGCAATGACCTACTTTCTCTTTGTAGTGTTTTAAAGTTAATATGCAATAGGAACATTTGGTAAATTTAACTATTAATCGACTAGTGTCACTAATATGCATATCTAAAGCATGATCTTCTGCATGCAAATAATCCTAATGTGTTGTACTATGCACACCAAGCGCTCATATTATTTCAGTGTCAACTAAGCAATGTAAAGAAATATGCTTATGAGGCTTAGGAGCACCACACAGAAATTCTATTGGGGTGTTTACCCAATGATTGCATATAACAGGATAATGTGGTAGGCAGCGATAATACTTATTCTGATCTCAACTCTGTCCGTCTATACAAAAAATTCTGGACAATAGCATTTTCTGGCTAAATGGACGAGCACTGCATGACCGGACATGAATGACTAGAGCGAGCATTTTTCACTCGAAATCCCTAGACGAACACCGACATCGGACAACAAACACAACAGGCTTACGGCACAACATAGACACACCGGGTTAACACGAGTCGCTCACGGTGTTAGTACAGGAGTAAAACAGTAAAATGTCACTTACGTTTTCCATTTTAACTTGCTACAAGTTCCACAATGCAAGCATGCAAGTAAACGGGAGGCGGGAGAGTTGGAAAAAGAGGCAAAAAAACACAGTTAGCAACAGTTAGTTTCAACACATGAAGTCCCGCTGGGTATGCGGGATAGACACTCGAGTGCCCGTACGAGACAGGCAACATGGTTCGACAACAAGTCCGGCAAAATTCGGACGAGCACGAAGTCCTCAATCTATATATAAGCTTATTGTGCAAAATGCAAAACCAGCCAAATTGTTAGTTTGTATACCTGTGTGTAAAAAGTCACCATGCGGAAGTCATACAATTTGTATGATGGTACATGGACCCAAAATAACAATTCAATAACAATGTACAGTTATGTACATGTATGGTTGGTTGAGGATGGGGGACATGCTTTAACTACAGTTCCAACCAAAGTCCATTAGATATTGTAATACAAAGGGCCATTTATGTTGATAGGACCCAAAGAGTGATATGTATATAATGTTACACAGATGAATGAAATTCGATTAAACCTTTTGTACAAAAATTTGATAACGAAAGCAAGTGAGGGTTAATTGAATAAAATCATTGCCCCATAGGATGCACATGAACATGACATTAATTTTGACCAACAGCATTCATGTTTATGATTTGGTTATGATTTCCACAACTTTTATGATTTCCGACATTATCAACATGTTTGATGTCACGTTCATTTCTTGCATGTACAAGGGCAAGGATTTTCTTCGAATCTTTCCCTATCACATACATTATTGTCAGACATTTTTTCAGGCTATTTCTCTTTTCGGTTGTTTGGATTCTGGGACTTAACGCCCTTTTATTGAGGCTTAGTTAAAAACGCGTCTATCATCCATAATTGCTAGTTGATAGTTATTTTGGGTCCAAGTAAAATAATAGAAATGTTATGGCATCCGTATGCAGACGAGAAGGGCCGAGTTGGTCATTATAAGGTACACCATACAATAGTCTAGCATTAAAACTTTTCAAAATGCAAAAGTGAACCTCAATCTAAAAAATGTTCATTTCCAGGTGGAGCAGAGTGATGGAAGGAATGACAGTTCGAAGAAATGGAATGGTATATTGGAGCTATGGATTTTGTAGGTGTTTGGGTAAGATTAAACGCCATATTCAAGGACATACTCCTGAAAAGCTGGTGCAGCAACACATATTCACATAACAAATGAGATATTGCCCAAAACTGTCCGGCATCGGAAGTCGGTGCTAAGCAGGGGACACTTTCTGCACCCTGCTCACTAGCTTTTACGCGAATCATCACACATCGGAACACAAAAAGATGCACATCACCAAATTAATTTGAATAAGCCAACTAGTCCATTCTCAACTCTTGGTCAAACTGGGTTAGTGAGTACAGGGACTACTACGTTTAGAATGGCAACGAAGTGGAAAGGTGGATAGCAATTGAACAGAGGTGCAAAGGTTTAGAATTTATGAGTGTCGTAAGTTAAGAAGTGAGATCGGCTGCAGTGTTTCTGTAATGTTTAACTGTCTGTTTTGTTGGCAATATGTCAGCCCCTGGACCAAAAGGAGGAAACTAAAGCGATTTCGAACCTGCTCCGACACATTCCTTGGACAGGCAGATAAAACTTCTCGCCAGAGTTTAGGATTACCATTCTGGACATTCCAAAGAAACAAAACCAGTTAAGCAGGTGAGGACAGTCAGTGTCGATTGATGGTAATAAATAACGACAGTCGAATCTTGAAAGGAGGTAAGGGACAGGAGGTAGAACTGAAATTATTCCCCTATATAGTCAGTATGTTATTGTAGCAAGCACAACATGGAAGAAGCACCACAGCGAAGCAATTACGAGACGACAAGCAGCTGTATCACAGAGTATTTGACAATGTTCAGATTTTGGACTATATGAACAACCCACAGAGAAAAATGTCGATACATAACGTCTGAGGACTGCACAAGACAACAGTTGACATATTTAAAATGCTAGTTAACCCATATTTAATGATATAGGTCAAATTAAAATGATTCATTTTATTGTAAAACTTGATTTCTCTTTACGAATCAACTGCTTCTGAAAACTACATTTTTCATAATAACGTAAAATTATCATTATCCCCTAAACAGTACCTCCTCCTTCATTATTTTAGCCAACTTTTGGAACTCATTAAACTTGACAAACTGTCATCAACGATTCTGATTCTTTACTTCGTTCAACGTAGTTTGACTATAGTTGTGTGGTCTTTCCAACTGTTATTTTAGCTAATTCTAGGAAGTAGTTTGGCTTGAATTTGTTGGTGAATTTTTAATGTCAAACATGATCCTCTATTAAAAACTACAGTACTTTTGACAATGTTCCTCAACGTAACACATTTTTCCCGAAACATTGCAGTGTGTTTTCCAAATCACTTAAAATGGTAATAAAAATTCCTATTTCTATTATGTATTTTTGGCGTCTATATTTGGTCGAGGTGGTGGCAATAGCGCGGCACCTTGCTATTGTCAAATACATTCTGGATATTTTTAGGAAATAGCCTGTGCAGATCGTATCAAAGTTAGCAAATTGAGACGTAATCACCTCCTATGTAATGCTTGAAACATGCATCTGGTGTTGAGTATTTGTTATTGGACACATGAAAGTTTACAAAGGTCCCCACCATGCTTTCAAAAATAAAAAAAATGCATGCAAAACTTGTTCAGTCACAAAAGTTGCATGACTAAAAAACTGGAGTTGGATAACAGAGAAAAAAAAGAAAAGTTAGGGAAAAAGCATGCATGACTATAGTTAAAGTACGCGTCTACTAAGTGGTAGGTACGGTACATATCTAAAGCGTGAGAATCTTCTGAAGATGCGATAGTATGTCGTTCCGAAGTGGACGTGATCACCGAAATGGCTTGACTCAAAGCAGGGGAGATCTGATTGAGTCTCTGGTCACTGGCCCAAGGAAGAGGAGAAGGAGAAGATTCCTGGCTAAAATGTGCACACATTAAAACCCATCGGAAATGAATCCTTGGAAGTGACATGTCACTGAGCTAATTTGCCGATTGGTTAGTGCAACAGTTCTTCAAAGGGCCCATCACTCCAGCTACTGTTTCAATAACTTATTGAGTGACTCATCAGTGAGTGAGTCACAACCAGTTAGCCTTAACTAGCACATTATATAACAGTAAGGAGTCGAATTCAATACAGGATGTGCAATCTGAATTTCTTCCAAAGAAGATATTACAATAGTGGTTGAGCAAGAGAAGTGGATAAATACGGTAAAGAAATTGAAATAAGTGCAAAGGAAAGCTCCGAGCAAAGATAACTAAGAGATAACTATTCGAACTCAAAGGAAGCTTAGCTTCAGTCAATCACAGCCAATTGGTATAACTTTTCTAAATCAGAAAGATTGCAATCGGAAGTGAGATAGTCGTAAAAGAGTTTCAAAGTGCATTTACGTTTGAAGTGGGTTAAAGAAAGTCTTAAAGGAAATGCAACTAGATGAAGCCAGGAGAAATTACAAATAAATAATTATTAACTTTCCTGTTGCAAACTGAAGTTCATTACATGGCAATATGATACGCAACTGGGGAAATGTCAAAGTAACTAGACTGCCAATTTGGGAAGATATTGCAATCAATCAAAGTACAGGAAAAATGATCCTGTTTTATTTTTCAAATATTGTATTTCAAAAAAACACAATTTATGAATTACTTTGAATAAAAATTGAAGCCTACTCAACTTCATGACTTCATGTACATTATGTCAAAAACTGCGATGGTGCAGATGAATGTGTTGGCTCCAGTAATTTAGATAACAAAATCTCATGAATTCCATATGGGAATAAAAATAAATTCGTATTCAAAAAATACAAATTTTCGCGGATATCTTTGGCGCATTATTTTATGTGAAACGCAATATTAACAAGCCTTCCTTTAACGGAGAATAATGGGAAATAAAAACGGTGTATTTCAATTTAAGATAATACAAAAAATGATGGTAAGGGGACGGGGGTGGTACCATCCGTCGATGACACTAGCATGACATGAGAGGGGGAGAGGGAATGGGGGTGTCCAATAAATGGGTGTTTTTGCATGACGCCATTTCGAAGCACTCCTGGTCATCAGACTGATGGCAATGTTCATTATTACCAATTTTTCATTCGTTGAAATTATCTGCGCCACAAGGAAATATAAAATGAGAAAGTTTGGTTCGTTTGAATAGCTTCGACCAACCAGTTCAGCAGCGCAGCTCAAAAATTACTTAAAAATGTAGATTGGAACTAAAGTATGGATCAGTCTGATAAACAAGCCTGTCATTTTAATCAATTGCAATATGCTCCCTAATGTTAACCTATCTTGATAACTTGTAGGCAGCTAGTTAAAAATAAGACGAACTACTACGCAAAGTGTTAAAAGGGTAATAACTTCGAACATACCCTGCGTGGATTGGTGATCGAGATATATCGATGTTGTCAGGCACATAATTTTCAGTGAACTGAGCATAACTCTGCTGGATGTGCTGGGGTGATAGCTGCTCTTCTTCGGTGGTGATAGGTGCTGAAAATATTGACATTTCAGAAAAGTTAATCATAATCTCTTTGTTTTATTACTGCCATAAATTAATGTGTATTTTTAATTTTTCATAATTTTAGGGGTGGGTCACATATGAAGCACGTGAGAAAGTTCAGCACTAAAAATGTGGGGCAAATTGACAGACGTTTCCATTTTCTGACAAAAGCAGGTCAACTGAGAAAAAAAAAACTCGTTGGCATTTCTTTTTCTCAAAAATAAAAAGTTCGCTTAGATACATTTTAGGTCAGGATTTTGAATTTTCCATTATTTTCGATATTTTTGAGGACAACTAACTGAAATATGTTTAGGCTGAGAAACACTGTAATGCAGTAGGGTTAGGAAACCACTTGAAGTGCTAAAAAATTTAGAAAATTTGCATGAACAGAGTTACCTGACATAGATTCTTTCATCAGTTGAGATTCAATCCTCTCGTCCCTCGTCGGGTCAATGGGGAGCGAATCATCTCCCAGAGACTTCATTTCATCAACGGTCAGGTAGCGGTACGACTGATCCCCGAACATGGTATCTTCCCCTACTGTTATAAGAAAAAGCGACAATGTGATTCCCTGTGCGAAACGACTTCAATATTCATCCACTTGGCAATGACACAGTTTAGGAAATGAAACCTTGCAATTTTAATAAACTCGATAAAGTCTTCGTAATTGGCTAGCGAATTCGAAATTAATTTAACAATTAATTATCTGCATAAAAAGCTGTGTAATAACAGAATGAAACCAGTCTCATTTAGGTTTGCTTTCCCTTTTTATCGTGAAAGCAAAGTCCATCAAATTCCAAAGTTCGTTGCAGCAAAGTTATTCAAAAGAAAATATTTGAGGACCGCTATAGGAACTAAACGCTACCGTTAACTTGCAATGCAAAATTAATATAATATGAGGACATGTAGTTAAATGCGTGTTAGTGAGTTCAAAATGAGTCCGAAAATCGTTCAAGAAGCAAAAGTTTGAAATAGACAATTAGAACTGGCATGTTTCAGAGCACTGAAAAAAGGATGCTAGCCAAACACAAAAATGAACAGCAAGATTGGATGAAACATACTGTACAGTACGTGCAAATTATGAAAAAAAAAAGTTCAAGGATAGCAGTATGAATTGCAACAGAACAAGCATCAAGGTAATGATAATGTAACATAAGGGTGAGAAAGCGCAATATTTGAAGAACGAACAAGGGCATTGAATTTGGATAAAATGTGCGAAATGTGAACAATGCATTTATTTAAGCTCATAAATATCTGTTTCACATCTGTGCCCGAGTGGTGTTTAAGATTTGAAAAACGAATTTTGGATGTTTACAAATTTTCGCCTGATTTCAAAGTTATAACAAAAGTAATAAGAACATTTTGAAATCTTTATATTTTTTTCATTAAAATTGTGGTTACAGTATACGTACAGGCGCACATTTTTTTTTCGTGACAGCGTGTATCATTTTGTTTTGGTGTTGTTATACAAGAAAGTTAATAGCACAGCATAACGATATTTTTAAAAAGCGAAAGCTTAATTTGACTTTCGTGCCTTTAATACTTTAAGCTAAACGCTCGTAACGAAAATGCATTTTGGCAACGAGTTAGCACAACTATCGTTACTTGAAGTTTAGTAAAAGCATAATCTACAGTTAAAACTAATTGTTTTTCAAAACTAGGCCTCAAAAACGAACGATAAACTCAAAATATGTGCTTTTAATTAGCTTTTAACGAAATTCATAAGGAACATTCATTGAAGGCACGAAAATTAAACTTTCGTTTTTAAAGATTTCATTGTGCTGCTCAATGTGGAAAATGTGTAGGATTCATATTATGAGCAGGGCCGGATTTAGGGGGGGGCAAAGGGGGCATATGCCCCGGGCTCCCTTTCTAGGGGGGGGCACCCTTGCTAGAGGTCCTTCACCCCTTTTCAATGGTTTTCAAACTTTTCTGTCTTGATGATACAATTCCGATGGGCGCTTCTTACTGTTTGCAAATTCTGTAACAGAAATAGGTCGCACTGGTACCTGCAAAAGCTACCATTCATGTCATTCATATATGTATAATCAACTCCCCATTGTGTTGGAACAAATTGAAAACTCACTAAAATGTTTAAGGCTACTTGAAATATCGCGCTCCAAAGTGCCACAAAACTCATACTTTTGCTTCCAATTTTCAAAAAATTTTCCGGGGGATATCCCCCGGACACCCCTATCCCCCTGGGGGGTTGCACACCCCCCAGACCCCCCATGGGACACCCGTTTCACCCCTTTAAAGGGCACCCAAACTTAGAGTGCCCCGGGCTCCCTAAAGTCTAAATCCGGCACTGATTATGAGTCCTTGGCTGTTATTGAGGATGTTCAACGTGATCTGCACTTGCTTTCACAAGTTAACTTTATCTTCGAAATTATACCTTGAGATTCTACAGGTACCTTACCATTCTTTTATCTTGTTGGTTTCATAAGCCATCTTACATATTTTTGGATTGTGAAATTGTATTGGGCATTGGTTAGCTCGTGTGACGTGTTTATCGCCCACTACTATTTTTTTTGTAAAATCGCATTTTACTCTATAGCATACCGTAAGTTACCATATCATGTAGGAACACAACACTTATTGCGTAATAACCATAAAGTAGCATAGCCTCGCGGCAAACTTGAAAACCAACTTCACGTTTTACTGTGCGGCCAAACATGTTCTGGATCCATGGTGTCGTGAGGCTTTTCTAATTTGTAAGGATTATGTACAAATAATTGTTTTGTGTTCCTAAAGCATGTAACAACTTACAGTAATTGAAAATACCAATGCCATAGAATGAAATAGGAATTTAAACAAAAATGTAGTGTTCTATTTTTTTGTTCGCAGCATAAATATGGTATGCTGAACAATTCGACACACATTCTTATTATTTGCGTGCGTACATCCATAATTCCCCATCTCTCTACACTGCACTATCGAATATCTGGACTGCACAGCTAGAACCACACTGACTACCAGAGTCGATGAAAAATGCCATTGAGACTAGTATGCAAGTTTCAAGTATTTTCCTAGTGTATATGCAAGGCAAGAGGGAGTTTTTAATT
Source organism: Cylindroiulus punctatus (assembly GCA_034695085.1). Lineage (NCBI taxonomy): Eukaryota > Metazoa > Arthropoda > Diplopoda > Julida > Julidae > Cylindroiulus > Cylindroiulus punctatus. The sequence goes on along the minus strand of JAQFYZ010000553.1, from coordinate 7,652 downwards.
TGGGGTATTTAATTTCCATGTCAATTATGACATGCCAGGTCATAATGCGTTACGGACCATGGCCAAGCCTAGCGAAGAAGAGCTCTCTGTAAGGCAGACTAAATCTGTATTATTAAAATCATGACTAGAGCAGACAAGAAGGCAGTTAGTATATAGGTGGTAAATATATATAGTTAAGAGTCAAGAAGCAGGCTTCAAGGGACAGCCAAGTGATTGAGACTTACACGTGAGCAGCTTTTCGCCTTCATAATAAGGAAGATAGACGTGAGTTGCATGAGTGGGCTTCCCATAGATGGCCGAATCCATGTAATCGTCACCTGCGCATAACAATTTAAGGAGCCCCATTCAGCTACATGTGTACCACGGCGACAGAGCCCCGTACCAGATAGTTACGGCTACAAACTCGGCAAAACGATTCTTAAAATTTACAATTGCTTTGTCGGAAGTTTGAAAACGCCTAGTATTCCCGATTCTCCATGCAATTAAAAAGAATATGAATTAATTCAGCAGTGGTTAGGCTAGCCATTAATATTGGGTATGCCGAGGGATAGACACGCGATCTCGGGTCTTCGATGAGGACTAAGCTTGGGTCAGAGGACTGGATGCGGGCAAACGTCAAAACTGCTTTACTGCAACCAGAACTGACTATTCACAGAGAGCTGCAGCCCAAAAAGTCGGAAAGATCGAAATTCATGCATTTCTATCGGCACACAAAGAGTCAACTTCCACCAAAAACGCCAGAAAAAAGCATGCGGTAAAAATCAGGGCAAGTTACATTTTCAGTGCAAACCGTTTCCTTGAAATACTCCAATGAGTCCCGATTAAAAAATAAAGTACCAACCGGTCCAGACTGAAACCAAGGGACGAAGTGCATGCAAATAAGACCAATTTCCTTACGAGCATGTCTTAAAATTGTAATAGGCCATTATACTTAATTTGAAATGGTTAAACCCTCACACAGGATGTTAAAGTTGCACTCAAGTTTTGTAGTAATCATTTCATTCCTTATTAGCACACCCGCTTGCAGGTCTCGTACGATCAATAACTCCCGCAGTTAATACATTGCTGTTCATGTAATTACTAGCTTGGATAAACTATGATGTATGCCCCTCCAAACGTGCACGTAATATTTATACTTCAACGATACATGTCTAATACAGTCTTACCATTTTTTTGCAAAATATAACTTTGATGTTCTTAATGTTAAACCTACCCTAAACAAAAAACGTAATTAATCTAGTTGCCCCTAACCGCAGACAAACGCTGCCAGCCAGCAGGCTCTTAGGCTCTCTCCAGCAGGCTCTCTCACTTTTCAATTCTATATATTTTTGTAAACAGAAATGACCAAGTAGTTCCATGTATCTTTGACTTGGGATGGCAATAAAGGTCACTGGGTGACTATAAAGCGAGGGATGTTCATAATTTTGAGCGGCTAAACAAGTACTGTATTTCATGGTCAAGTGAAAATTATAAATTAAAAATGAAAAGTTAAATGCTCGTTTTATGTGGAGGCATTGGGGGACAATAAACCCATACTCTTATTTCAGAGGGATAAGATGAATACTGGAAGGATGGTCGTGGTCGATTTTAGGGAAGCAAAAACCCTTGAAGCCTTAAAAGCCCTTTAAAACCCTTGTAAAAACACTTTAAAATTGGAAAACTTCCTAAATATCTTCGTAGCTAAAAAATTAATTTTTTACCACGAGTGACCTAACAATTGCATAGACAACCAACCCAATTACATTGTACCTATAGATGACAAAAAAGTCGATTCTAAATACCTAAGACAGTAAAGCTACCTCAATTCTAAATGACAAAGCGTTAGAGTTCAGGTGCAGATTCCCAAGTGGCCACAGAATTTAATGTGGTTTAATGTTGTGAATTGAAGAAGTAAGTAAGTGTATGCATGGTATAATATTTTCAGGCAGGAAGTATATGGATAGCAGCATGCCTGTATCGGATAGAAGTATTTCGCTAATGACAAAAATAATAACCACAGATATAAATGAGGACAGAGATCAGTGTCAAGTATCAGGCATGCAATCATATCATAGATAGTGTCAGTAAACTGAAGACATTGTCTAGTGCAAATAAGCAATGGTTGAAAGGGAAAACTCAAAAAATAATTCCATTCAAGTTAAAAATAATTAAAGTCTGTTTTATCAAACTGAAATTTTTAAACTGCTTCAACATAGTATTTTGTACTTGAATCTTTCATCGGCCCAGATTCTATATAGTGTAATATAGCTTTTCAATTGCCATACATAATATTTCCTTCACGTAAGACTTGAATTAATTAAACAGTTGTGGACAGCTGTATGTGTTTGTAAAAGGTAAACTCTACATACAGATACGGAAATACCATGTAGCATATCATACTAATGTTTAAAAAGAATTAAGCTGTCCTTAAAGTCTAATAATGAGCATAAATTATGTAAGTATTTCTTTGACTTACCCCCTTCATCCTCCGAATCGCTCATGAACGTTTCCTGCATAGTTTCTGGAGCAACAACCTTATACTTCTCCTCAGTGATGGTCGTAGTTGTTGTTGTAATTATGGTTTCCGTAACCACTTTGAGGGTTTCGACGACGGAGATGTATCCTAATCGCTGGGCAATTGACAACGCCGTTTGTCCTTGCTGTTGCGAACAAATCATTGGTATGTTGAAGACATACTGGTATAATAACAAATTAAACAGAAGTTCTACTAGCTTGAACTTACGTTAGTTACAGCATTGGGCGATGCTCTGTGCTCGAGCAGTAAATTAATGATGACTGAATGGCCTTGCTGTGCAGCTTGATGCAAAGGTGTGTATCCCAGCTAAAATATCAGAAGTTATTTATAATAATAATGAAGTTAAATGCAATCGACCGATGAAGGAAAACATTAGAAAAGTATGCTTACAGCGGTGACCGCATTAACATCCACGCCATGTTGCAACAGGAATCGCACCATGTTCATTTGCCCAAAATGGCAAGCAACATGCAATGGTGTATAACCAGCCTAAGTTGATAGAAATAAAGATCAGCACTTACATTTATCAGCATAACTTTTTTTATCGAAAGGGATTTCTTATTAATTTCTAAATAAGTCAAGAAGCTTAAACGTTTATCAATTGAAGATTTCACAGATTGGTCGTTATTCAATTGATGTAATGTCTGCATAACACACCCAATACGATCACTGAAAAATCAGACCCAGATTTCCACAGAGTTCTCCAGGGTTACACTGATTTTCCCTGGCTTCCCAGTAAGATACAAAGGCCCTGACTTTCCAAGATTTCCAAATATCTGCAGAAACCCTGGCATTTTGCAAATGAAGTTGAAGCTGTAAATAACTAATTTTTAGAATGCAATACCTTAGTCTTTGGATCAATTTCAGCACCACTTTTAACTAAAATTGCTGCCACATTAACCCTGTCGTCTTGAGCACAAAGATGCAATGGTGTTAGCCCATTCTAGAGATAAAACAAAACATTATTTCATTTGATTGGTAAAAACATCAAAACAAAAACGAATATATTTACCTTTGCCTTTGCATTGGGCTCTGCATGGTGTTCAAGAAGCAACGTACTCATATCAGTGTGCCCTTCTTGTGCCGCCAAATGCAATGGACTGAAGCCAGCCTAATAATTAAACAAAATTTCAAATACGGGACAATCAAACAACATAACAAATCTTACTAGACCACATTTTGGCAACAGTGTCACAAGCATACCTTGGATTCTGCGTTGGCTTTAGCGCCGTATTCAAGCAAAGTTGTTGCAATGTCCATTTGATTCTTTTTGGCAGAAATGTGTAGTGGAGTGTAGCCATTTTTGGCAGTGGCATGAGGTGATGCACCCTTGTCCAGCAGCAAAAGCGCCACGTTTTGATGGTCGTAATGAGCAGCAACATGCAGCGGAGTAACGCCATTCTGATATTTGAAGGGAAAAAAAGGAACAGGGTTATAATAAGTTAAAAATCACATCATGTCACATCATAACCATGCAGCTGACAAGGACACTCACATGCCAATGGAAAGAATGAAATAAGTGACAGTGCATACCTTTCCTTGAGCGTCAACTGGTGCATCTCTCTGTAGCAGAAGACGAGCAACTTTCATGTTGCCGTATTTTGCAGCAAGATGCAAGGGAGTAAATCCTTTCTGCTCAATGGAAAACCAAACAAATGAGTCACTCATTGCGGACGCATAAACACTATATAAATCAGAAATCAAATTTAGCTCATATTGTGAGACCTTGGTGGTGGCTGTGAGGGCAGCTCCATGCTCCAAAAGAACTGAAGCCACGTCATCTTGTTCCTCCTTGGAAGCAATATGAAGTGCTGTGTACATGTCTTTAGTGGTTGCATCCACAGCTGCCCCATGTTGCAGAAGGAGGGCGGCAATATCTGAATTTCCGAGACGAGCAGCAATGTGTAAAGGAGTTTGCTGTTCCTAAACGATCATAAAGAAATTTCAACAATTCATGAAACGAACCAAGCTTCAAAATGATTCGCTAATTGTACATGATGAAAGTTGGCAAATGAGTAGATCAGTAACCATTTTCGTATGGCTTTCTGCTATTGCAACCTGGATTTAACACCTGACTTTAAATAAAATGATCACGTTACACAAATAGATGCAAAACGTACGCGTGCTCTTGCATCCACATGAGCCCCATTGCGAAGAAGTATTCGAATGATGTCGATTTGGTTGGCCCTAGCAGCTAAATGAAGCGGTGTTTCACCACGGACTGTTGGAACGTCTGGATTACTTCCATGTTGAATCAAGTAAATGACGATATTCATGCATCCCATAAAGGAAGCGACATGAAGTGGTGTTAGCCCAGACTATATTTTTACAATAAATCAGCCAATTAGTAATCAAGTATTAAAATCCAATATTCTTGCAAAAAATTCTGGAAAGGTTAGCAATAAAGACTACGACAATTCATTCATCATACAAGATAAATGTAAACGATCCAAGTAAACTAGTACCTCAGTTGTGGCTTCAATTGAGGCCCCGTGTTTCAAAAGAAGTTCCACTACTTTAATTCGGTTCTTCTTGCATGCAATATGTAAAGGCGTGAAACCGTTGAGAGCTCTGGAATTGGGATCAGCTTTGCGGTCTAGCAGAAGTTTCGCAACCCTGACATGACCACAATGTGCGGCAACGTGCAGAGCTGTTAGGTAATCCATGGTAACATCATCCACAGGAACTTTGTGATACAGCAAGATGCGTGCACTGTCCACGTGGTCACCTTGAGCAGCCATATGTAATGGTGCCAAACCATTCTAAGTAACACAAATTGAGTAATTAGAAAACAAGAATACCCAAAAGTCGATCTGTGATAGTGGAGACTTGAATTATTTGGCAGTGCAGTGGTAATTTTTCCTTATGTCAAGATTTATGTCAATTTGGCAAATAAAATCTCTAAATTTCATTGAGTAATGAAATCTCATATCATCAAGATTTAAATTTACCATGCAATCCTATTTCAGTATTTAATATTAAAAACACCTTCTTTGTTATTTGGTCCTTTCGTAATTTTACTGGATTCTTGTACAGTCAAAACCATGTTTGCATACCTTTGTCTTTGCTGTCATTCCTGCACCTTTTTCTAGTAGTAGGTCAACCACTTGATCATGCCCACTTCGTGCAGCACAGTGCAAGGGCGTTAGACCGTCCTAGTATAGAAAAATGCAAACAATAAAATAAACTGAAGAAAAAACTGCATTGAAAAACGAGTTTATGATTCAACTATATTTTGCAGCTAACAATATTCCAATAAATTAAGTGGTTTATAAACTTTTAACTTGGTGATCATCCAGATGAGGAGGTTACCCACACAATAAATTGTGTATATGGTGACACCCCCACCACATGCATATCCCTGCCAAAAGAAGGGTACTGTTAACAATTGTACTGAATTGTAATACATTTAATTTGCTAAAACGAATACCCAACAATGTGAGGGCTTTCTTAGAAAAAAATATTCATGTATAAATCCTGAACAAAATTCTCACTTGCTATGGTATTGAACAATGGCATACTGCTTGTACCAAAATGATCGGTAACAAATTATTCGCATTGTTGAAAATTTCACATAAAAATTCCGAATTGTAAAAGTTCAAATACATACCCTTGTCTTGGAGTCAATGCTGGCATTCTTTTCCACAAGGAGAGAAACCATGTTGGTCTTTCCCCATTTTGATGCAACGTGAAGAGGTGTGATATTATGCTGCAATTGAATTTTGAAGAGAATTTCAAATTGGCATTATTCATTTGCAGCAGCACTTTAGTATACTGGGCAGGCTTTTTTAAAGAGCATAATATTATTTGCCCAAAACATAAATCCACAAGCATTCATTGCCCACCTTGGCTGTGTAATTGACATCTGCCCCTCTTTGTAGAAGCAGATTGGCAATACTTTCGTTGCCATAATGAGCAGCAATGTGCAGAGGTGTAAAGCCACTCTGATAAAAACAAAAAAAATTGAGTCTGGCACATCGCAAACTTGCTTAAGCATTTCAGATGCATTATTAAAATTTTACCTTAGATGTGACATCGGGATTATGATCGTTTTGGAGTAAAAGGGCGGCTGCCTTGCAATCATCCTTTTTAGATGCGATGTGCAGCGCTGGTAATCTGACTTTGCCCCTCGTGTCATTCTCTAACAGAACAGTGACAACCTTATCATGGCCTTGTTGGAGGGCCACTGCAAGCGGCGTAAATCCATCCTAAAAGAATTGTTGTTGTTAGATATTATGATGTAACACTCGAATAACACAGAATCCAGAAAGCTGTAATATACCTCAGTCGCCAGACTCTGATTGGCTCCGTTGGACAGCAAGAAACGGACCACATTATCATGGTTTTCTTGGGCGGCCATGTACAGTGGCGTGAAGCCATTCTGGGACTGAACGTTAACGGAAGCTTCATGTTGGACTAATATTTTAACTATTTCTTCTTGTCCAGCGAGGGAGGCAATGTGTAAGGCTGTGTTTCCCTTCTGCAGTATAATTATAGGAGGAAATGTCATTAGCGTCATATTAACAACCGAAGATTATGTCAAAGAAAAACCATGGGAACTTGCCTTGGTGGCAGCATCAACATTAGCGCCCCTCTTTAACAGTTCTGTCACGACGTTCACATGGCCTTCTTTTGAAGCCAAGTGTAAGGCATTCAATCCATTCTGCAAAATAAAATTTCCATGCATGGTTATTTGCAGAACACAATACCCAATTTCAAGAAATGGTGAACGTCTCTCCAGAGATTCAGCAACTACTGAATTGCAGAAGCAAACAATACAGCAATGCATTAGATGCATTAAATGATTTACGATCATTGGAAACTAATGACGTTAGGTTTGCCTTACTATTCCAATACTTTTTTTGCATCAAAAAAGTCAATATTTAGTTGGCTATAGTTTAGATTAGGGGCCGCTCGTTTTTTACCTTTTTCGCGCTGTATATCACATTGTAAACGCTTCTGCTTTTTGAATGTTTTTTGTAATGTACTGGTAATGTACATGATATAATTGAGGCACGTTTACGTCAGCTGTAGTCCTTTGAATTACAATACAAACAGTTATGCTCACTGCACACTTGTAATTTTTCGGCCAAATTTTGTCTTAATTTCATCAACTCTTAATTCCCTACCCTACACA
>JAQFYZ010000552.1:0-39273 GCA_034695085.1 Cylindroiulus punctatus | reverse complement strand
CCTTTAAACAAAAAGAAGAAAAATAAGTTGAAAACGCTGATACCTATCCTGGAGGATTCAACCACGGCAACCACATCCATGATCGCCTCTCCAGGACACACCCCAGGTAAGACTCCTATAATAGCTACATCACGATGTTTATATAATACCAATAAAAATATTTGTAAAATTGAGAGTGGATTGAATCGAACATTCAATTTCAAACGTTACCATGGCAGTAACCTACTCTTCATTACTTATCCAAAATAAGTTAAATTTTTCCCAACCAGAGCCATATGCAACTAATCTGACCTAACCAGTCCTACAATAGCAGGCAGATGATCAAAAATCTCACCTTTGGAGTCTGTAAAATTACATCAAAAGCGCTGAAAGTGTCGTGAAGTAGCTTTGCGTCCACATCTGGATCAAGACTTCCGATGAAATTATCAGCTCCAACATCCAGGTTCTTTCGATGAGCTGACGCCTGTGCAAAACACTACTACAGTATAAATGTTACTGTTCGGTATACATCAGCGCTTAAAATGGTCATCAGTGGTAAATACAGACAATTAAAATATCAAAGCGTCGCGTAGTATACATACCTACAGGACCTGCTTGAATAAATATTTAGTGTAATAGCTCTTCAGATATTATATTGTACATTCTTTCCTTGGACGGACTATGGTAAGACACGGACAAGAGAGACACCAACACATTGCCATAATATTATTCTAAACTTTGTTCAGTATTTCCACATGGATTTGCCACCAAAGAAAACGTTATCGAAATAAAAGCTATTTTATGTCAGTATTATTTTTGTGGCACTCAAACCACAGTGAATCAGTGACAGAAAGACTTATGAAAACTTAGGAACATGTTACGTGCCCGCAAAGTCATGATTTTAATCCATCTAAATTACACGATTTGTGAACTCCAAATTTTGCAACAAACAACATTGTGATATAAAAATATATGTATGTACATATATATATTTAAAGAAAGAGAAAGAGAGATATGGTACACGTACGTATAAAATACTCCTCGCTTACCCCATTCCGGTATTAACGCAAATGGGCAAATATAAAAACCTCCGATCGTTTGAGCTTCGGCGTCCCTCCGAACACTCCGTTCAGTGCACTGCAATCAGCTCGAAGAATTAAATTCGTGTATAAATTATAGCTAAAATCCGCAAAATTGTCCCGGAATGTCTCAAAAGCTGCCAGCGGACAACGCGAAGCAACTTCAGTTCAAAAAAACCTGATTTTTGGAAATACCTAAGCTGACTAAGAACAGCGTTCTCGGCTATTGTTTTCTTGAATAATAAATAGCGGGATGTTATTTAAAAATTCATACTCGACTGTCGAGTCAATAATTTCATTAGTTCTTCAAGTTTTATCCCTTCATGGGGTTTGGGCACGGTGCCTTGACATTGTACCTCGAGTCCAGCCCTTGTGGTGAGCTTGTCTAATGTTGTCTATGAAATGGCACATTCCAGGCTGCCCCTGGCATCAGCCTTTTGTTGTTCACTGGCGTCCTCTAGCTGTCCAACGTCGATTTCCAAGGTATCATCGTCAACATCTTCCTCGTCTTCCGTCTCCTGGGATTCGTATTCCTCACGGTCGATCTCGGATGGGGGGCCTGATCTGGCGTTCGAGTGGCTGTTTGTCGGAGTTGGCGGGGCATCCATGTCAAGATCTGTTGGCGAAGGCGACCGGATCCGGAGCTTGCTGCAGTTGATCTTGGACAGCACAGTGGATTGGTTGCGGATAGTATGCATGAATCTCCTGTATCCCAAACTGAAATTGAAAGGCATCAAATATTATCACAACTGGGACATTAACTTGCAGAAAATATATAATTATGCAAGCGTGTGGGTCACAACGTTTTTTCACAACCAAATATATGACATTTCCCACATTTTTTCACATGCAAATACAAGGTGTCGTCAGATTTTTTTGCATTTCATCTCATATTCGTGTAAAAAATTAGCATGCTTTACAATTGTAAAACGATGAACAATAGTGTATTACAGTGTACCCCTAAAGTTTTCTGACTACTGCCCCCCTTTAGAGAACATTTAATCAGCGCCCCACAATTAAAGCCACACCGAAATTTCATGAAAAATTATATTTGAAAAAAAAATATATTTAGAAATCTTAACCACGAAAAGGAAATTTAACTTAAGATTTTTTCCACATTAGCCACATACCAGCCAACAACAGTCAACGATAAGAATCTCACAAAATCAACGCAACTGAACAAGTAGTAACTTTTACCATTCTCTTTCCGCCCATCTTTCCAAAGAAGCCAATCCCTGGTTTAACCGAGCAGTCACATCTTGCGCCACATCAGCTGCCCTAGCTGCATTCACGATCCGGATGACAGCCATGGCATCACGCAGAACAACGGATATTAAAACTGCCCACTCCAAGCAATTTGCTTCCATCATCAAATGAAGCAAATACCTAGAGGTAAAACATTGAGATGGATTTGCTGCTCCGATCCACAGACTCAATAAAAGCGACTTAACTTCAGCTCACCTTAACTGCGCTGCCGACTGCGGCGGTCCCTTGCTGGCTAATTCAGCAGACATTTGTTCGATATCAGAATTGGGAGGACTGCTATATACATTTTCGTCTATGAAAGCTTGTTCTCCATCTCCCCACAATGAGCTGTCTTCAGACAAATCCAGCGTCCGGACACTCTCGTCTTCTAAAAATCGAAATTGGCACTTACAGCACTGTTCTCAAGTTCTTTGTTTTACAACGATATCAGGCATACATACCTCTTATTGTGTGTGGCCTAAGTTGCGCTTCGTGTGTCTGCCCATTTGGAATGTCCATCTTGAAAGACCCCACACTGGCAACCGCTTGATCCACACTGGAATGCCCCAGATACCCGCTATCGCGAATCTCCTCTCTTCCCGTTGAACTGGACATAATGTCCACATCTATTTTTAACGCCTGCACTTTGTCTTCCAAAGACGACAAGGAATGCGAGAGAGACTTGCATGATAGACCTAAAATCGAACAATTACGAAACGTTCAGCGCATATGCCATTGACTTTAACAAATCAAGTCAATGCTCAAGGCCAACATGAATGAAGTGCCTTGCCTGAGTCCTTTCTTTGCCCATAGTAAAACATAGGGTGCGGTGGAACAGGATAGGGCCACTGGAAATCACAGTGCAACTTTTTCAGGACTGGAACAAATTCGTCAATTTTGGCAGCCCTTGATCTGCCAAGAAACATGGAAATGAATCGTTTCGTCGCTCTTGCCCTAAAAATCACACTTAGGACACAACGAACATACCTTTCTTTGCGAAGCCACGTTACTAAATGGAAGTCCAGGTGGGCAGCGAAACAGCCGAGGTCTCGCAAACACCAACTAGTGAGCAACTTACGGGCGTGTCTTTGCAAAATCACATCTAGGAAGAATTCCTCAGGTGTGGAATTCAGGTCCTTTGACTTACTCGTCTTTCTGAAAACATGTACAATCAGAATTCTGACTAACATAACTTATATGTTGGATTAGCATCCAGAAATTCAAAAGAACTTAGAAGCCAGAATATGATAAATGAGACAAAAAATGCTTTTTTTTTGCATATCCAGCAAATCGAGACCAATTAAGAGTTTTAGGCTGACAAAGAAGCAACCACTTGCCTGCAGATTGGAATTCCTTTGGATTCACCGCCATTGACGCGTGGCAAATCTTTGTGATTTGCGGCATGTCCAGGGTGGTCTGTCAAAATGGGTATGCCGGTGATGCTGAAAGCTCGTGCCCTCGGCACCTGGAAGTGAATGATTATTTCGATCAACTTCCGTTTTAGTCAAGTGACGAACTAATCCATAAATGAAAACTTCTTACCTGCATGGTTCCCAAAACGAAAGCGATTTCTTCATTGGGTGAAACGGGAGGGGTAGGATGATTGACAGGGTACTTGCTTGAGGAAGAACTGATGAAACTGGAACGAGGTGGCGATTCAACATCGCTGGGATCTAGTAAAATTTACCAAATTCATATTTATACATAAACACGCAGAAACAACTTAAATAGCAGGGCCAACATGGGACTAAATATTTACCAATAGCTTTGAGAAAGCGAACGAGATCCTTGCACAAATTCCATTCACCATGGTCCAAAGCTGCATCAAAAAGTTTCGTGGCATATTGTCGGCTGATGGATGATGGTTCCAAATTTTGCAGAATAATGAGATAACTCGCCCCAGTGGCCAATTGGCGCTTATGAAGGCATTCCTGAAAATGAAAGCAGCAATCGTCCTTAAAAAGTCGCAAATTATTTATCGAATTTAAAAAATCCTCTGGTGCGTTACCTGAAACAAATGATGAGGCTGTCCGACAGTGGAAAAAAGATAAGGCCAAAGTGCGATTTCGATCTTCCGCGCACACTGGACTATCGTTTGCAAGTAAACCGGAAACTCGCGAATGAATTCCACTACCCTTGGTAGCAAGGCATCTAACAACAAAAGTTAAATTCAGTAGTTAACAGCATGACTTTTAAAGAATATTTTTCTCATTTGATAGTCAACAGTCACATACCTGGAATGGGCTCTTTAGACGTTGCTTCTTCCTCCAGCACCTCATGAAGCAGCAGTTCCAAGGCATGTGGAAAATACGACAAGTTCGTGCAGCTCCGAGCAATTTCCCACGCATGAAGGCCGAGACTACGAGCAAGCAAAATTGCAACTCAAATCGAAACCTTTATGTCTACGCCATAATTCGGGAAAAATGCTTACTTTCTCCTCAGAAGCTGCCTCAAGATGTGGTGTAAGTAGACTTGGCTCTAATAACAAGAAATGTCCACATAGTAACTCAGTAAAAAAATATTCGCATTTTTGATTCTCTCGGAATGTAATGCTCACTGTCCGTCCGATAATGCTAAAAGGATGAGTCGTTCCAAAACAAGATGGTTCTGCCGGATAGAGCACAGTATCGTTTTCGGCGCCGAGAATGACAGCATCTTCAAAAAGCACAGCTAAAGAAGTTCAAAAATCAAAATGTAGCTTGTTAATCAATACATTTCTGCACAGCATCACGAGGACACTCAATCAAACTCACTCAGTGGATAAATATTAACGCTCAATGGAAGCATGATCCATTTGGACATGAAATTGTGTGGCTTCTCGCCATCACGTGGGAACAGCGGCAACCAAACCTGAATTGAAAACAAATTCATTTCAGCACAAGGCAAATTATCAAACTAAAGGTTACCGAGTGAAGTATTAAATTACCTTCATTCCTTGAGCCCCACAGCCAAATAAAATTGATTCAACCAGATGTCTCTTTTCTTTGCTCGAATGACCCGAAACCCAAATGTTTTCCACGTTTGAAGCCAAAACAGTCGGATTAACATAGACTGGAGTCTGAAAAGTATTTTAACAACGTCATACAAAAAAAATTGCACAAAAACAAGACCTAAAGGACAACTTGTGGACAAAAATCTAACTTGAGTCAAAGGGTTAAGTCAAACATGCATCATCAAATCACCACTAACCAATCCGTTGTTCCCTCCGCCATTATTCTGATTAACTTCAGCCATTGTCAGCTGAAACATGACCACTCGGCCACACGCATTCACCAGAATACTCTGAATCTCTTTGAGTCCAGCACGTCCATAGGCCCCCTCGGCTCTAGACGATACCAAGATAACGTGTGAAACTGAAACTGGGTGCACGCTCAAGTTACTAACGTCGATATCCTGCTCTTTGTTCAAATGTATGTTGGAACCTACGAGTTTAAAAAGTCAATTTAAAAAACCGAACTATTGCAGTTTACGTTCTCATACGAATTCGAAACCAAACTTGCCAGATCCCGCAAACGTAAACACCACTATGTGGCTGTCTGCACAGAAAGCGACCAAACTGTTGCGGTGAAGATTTAGGAGAAGAATTTGAGCAGGGACCCGTTTTAGGCGTACAAACGAGTTGTCCAACTTGCTGTCCCGTGGATACAATCGAATCTGGAATTAAGAGAAAATTCAAAGTTTCCAAGTCATACCTACATACACTATAAACAAGTCGTTCATGTACGTAGCAAAATGATATTAACCTCGTCTTTATTATCTTGGATATTGTAACAGCCCATGACCAAATGGTCATGCCACCACAAAAGACTTCCAGTCACAACAAAATCTTTTTCCTGCAAAAACGAAAAAATTGCACAATAGACAGTTGAGTTGAATTGAACCAGATATCGTATCCCATGATGCCATGCCATGACTTGCCTGCGTTTCATTCCCAAATAATTTCCATTTCTTTGTCTGTAGGCAGCAATGGGCAACGCCAGTACGGCCGGCAATAGCCACGAACTTGGCATGTCTGTCCAAAGCCACATACTGAACATGAAATTGAAATATCAAGGTATAAGCTGTGATATATTAAAATGCAAAAACAATAACAATGAAAACTAACTAACCCTGATTGGCCAATTGGTGCTGTTGTACGTTGCAGGTATCTAAAAAAGATACTTTGATTAAAAACGACCTACATATATCAAAAATTTCACAAATAGAAACAAAATTACCATGAGGATAATCCAGTTCTTATTTGCTAGTAGTGAATTCGGAGCGTACAAGAATGGCGTCGCCTCCTCTGTATCAAATCCTAACTCGTTCTCGAAAAGCGGTGCAGTCGACCTTATCCTTTGCTTCCAGACTTCTGTGACAGCCCTACCAGCGTTAATGTATAACCTATCCTCTCCTTGCAGCACTAAGTGGCTATGATTGCTCTGATACGAATGATAAATCCAACAGTAAAAATGGGCAATGTAGAACATGTTATCAAATAATGTTTTTTGACCAGATCAGCTGCATTCTCACCATACAAGGATTGACTGTGAGCACACTTTTTACAAAGTTCATTTGAGCCAAGTGGTTTTTTTGATCGCAGTTTTTTGGATATCGGTTCATGGACATCCACAGGGTGTAGCCTTCCATGCCCCATTCCTAAGAAAAGTGGAAATCTCAATCGTTGTAAACTTTTATACAAAACACAAGTTTATGATAGACCTACAATCTAAGAAATGCCAATTGACGCTTACCATGGTTTCAATGAGCAGAGGATTATTCTTCGTCAGGTCATGCGTAATCCTACAATAAACAATAAACAATTACTAAACAAGACCAGTGATTACTCATTATTGAAAAAGTTATGTAATAAAAATTACTCACCCATAATCCCAGCCAAGAGAACAAAGTAAAAGCGCCCCATACACGCTCCACATTCCAAAACCACCCGTTTGCCAAGCTACTAAAAGGGCACAGCCGTCAGGTGTCCATCGCATGCATTTCACAGGTCCTAGAGCTGAGGTATCTAAAGGTAACAGGGAGACCTGCATTAGTAAGAGAATTTCAGTCTAAAGCCAAAAAAGAACTAAAGTTAGGCATCACCTGGGAAATCTTTGCTACTCAGTAGCAATCTATGTGAGATTTGCAGGCCTCCAGTAACGTCGTCAATATGACAAACAGCAGCCTGGCCACTAAGATAATGAAACGCAATGTATTACTCTGCTTAATTTCCGTACGACCACATCAAAATCTGATGAATATTCACCTTTCTCTTCCAAATGCGATAAGCAAATATTTATGATTAACAGCAGTGCAAGTTGCATCAATTATTTCCTGAGCCCACAATCCCTTAACTTGCTGCAAAAAAAATGACAGATCAAGTCATAAGGTGAGGTTTTCAACTATTCAATTTCTTTTGTGAACTTCAAACACAACAAAAACAAGTCTAATTAGTAACAATGTCACGAGTTATTTCGATTTAATTTTAGTTAACCTTGCAAACATTTACTAGAGTAGCATTGAAACATTTTAAAATTCAAACAACTACAATAAATAAAATGCAACATTGCCCCCCAAATTCCCAAGTCAATTTCCCCAACTTCCCTGTAATAGAAAAGTAGGAAGTCATTCAACTTTTCGGCGGATTAGCTAGTTTGTAATCACCTAGATTTACACTACCAACATTTAGCGCATCTGGCACAACCCTTCTTTATTGCAGAATTTATTACCTATGAATCCTAAAATATATGACTCCTATAATCCTAAAAGCCGACTTTATGGCTACTACATTAACCGAAGCAATGACGCAAATAGACTGAGTGGTTGTTACATTCTATAATATGCTGCAGATAATAGATCACCTCTATCAATTTTAAATAAGCAGCAGATAGAATCAAAGTCGGAAATATAGTCTCAAACGGAAATATAGGAACCTAATCAATACTAACGCTAGGCTCGAAGATGAGGGTGGGAGCCGTAAGTAACGCAGCTTTGCCATCAGAGAGCACAACCGCAAATCCGCCAAGTATAGGTGAATACTCTAAATCCACTGCATGGGTGTCAGAATCTTCTAATGGAATAGCTGATCAAGTAAACAGTCAAAAAATCATGTACTGAATAATCGAAAGCAATAAAAATCATTAATAAGAAATTTGAAATTACCCCTGGAATTTTGTTGATCTACAAAAAACGAAATTTGGGGCAGATCCAGACAGCACCCCAGGTCGATACGTCCATCCCACTTATAGCGTTCTATTTGACCAGTTTCAGTGGCGACCATAAGTTCATCTCGAATGTTGACAAAACTATGACCAGGTAAAACGAACATTAAAAATCTTAAAAAGACTTCTTCTGTAGAGCACTGCAAACATAACTTAAAGTAATTTTCTAATTTCAACACATTTCAGACTCGGCTACCCTGCTGCCTACCTTGTGATACCGCCAGGAACTTTGATGTTAAAAGCAGGCGTGAGTCGTATTTGGGGAATCGTTTCCTTCAAGAATAATTCTGGGCTCTCCCTTTGTAGACTCTGTATCCTAAAAACGTGGAAAGTGACAGATGTGACACACAGCCTTTGTTTATCGCACAAACTTAGTGCAAGTCAACTTACTTGCTATCAGCTTGTGTGAACAGTGTCTTGTACTTGTCCAAATCGACATTATAGAACAGGATATGACCCCGTGAGGTCTTCAAGAAATTGAATGAAAACCAGAATCAATCATTTGCAATACATTAAAAGACCCATGTGATACCAAACAGCCAAGAAACTAACGGCAACAGCCAACGAAGTGCTGTCCGCTCTCCATAAGGCGCATTTATTGCTTCCGAATTCTGATAACGAGTCATTGCTTCTCCGGTGATTCACAATCAAAACGCACGGCTGAAAACAAAACAAAAAATTTTTAGACTCACTTCAAATCTCTTCCGATAATAACACCTGCAAGCAGGCCTCCTCTAAATGTAAATACAAGTATGATCGAATAAAATATGCATCCCTACAACAAATAAAACCACCAACAGTCAGTAATGGCCCGACTTGACGATGAAGTCAACAATCAAGAAGGCCACATCAGAAAGTTTATTGCCAAGTAACAATCAGCCTGCAGGCAACTTTCACCTGACAGATGCAGTGTGCTGCACATGTACCAGACAGTGCCGCACATGTGAAAGCACTTTTAAAAGTGCAATATTTAATGTTTTGTGAAGTATGGACTATGAAATGATGGGTTTATCTTCACGCCTGTCATGTGAATCCCCATTGTGATCCTCTGAAAGATATCTAATAGAAAGTTGAATTATCTCCGAGCAGATCAGCCAATCCAGTCGGTGAAGTTTCAATTAAAAATCTAATCGTAAATTATCAACTGCGTGCTTGCGTTCATGAACGCTGCAAACTTTCCAGTTGCACACCTGAGAAACTTGTTGATAGTATAACATTTTATTATCAGACAATTATAAGTTTCCTCACGAGACCAGCACTGGGTCCAGCTAATTAAATCTTTTCTCCGTCGAACAAAAACTGAGTATTCGACCTGGTGACAATAACAAGGTCATTAAATGTTAATTCAAATCCCAACTATGATGTCGACGAGCACTGGCGGATGTCTTTTTATGAACCCAACCAGACATCCGGGAAGGTAAACTAAATGAGTTATTACATCGGCAATTAAAAAGAAATTATAAACGGTTTAATTTCGTATACTGCAAAAAGCCTGTATAACGTCCAAGTCTAGCTGCCAGCTGTACAAGAACAAGTTCAACAACTTTATAATTCCTATCAACAATTTTGCAAAACGTTGTAAAATACAGAGTGCACAAACAAAAAAGATTAATCACTGGCAAAATGTCGTACTTTGCATTGCAATCCATTGTGGAGGTAATGCACCATTTTCCTCCCAATAGCACGACAATTTGACCCATCAATAAGCGACAACGACACTTGTTGAAAAGGATATGAAATAAGGCGAGCAGTAAAATTGTTCTGAAATCCGGTGGCATAGAAATTGGCAAACAGCAGGATGGCTGTCAACCTTGTATTCGAAGTTATTTCTAGATTCTATTATAGACACGCTAAACAATTTATCATTCATCATTCAGGTGGCTGCACGCATTTAATAACATACACGTGCAAACTGTCGAAACCAGCCCACTTCCTCCATGGTGCACTTTATGTTATAATCCAGCAATAGTTGCCAAGCTACACCTATGACTAGGGATGCCTCTAGCCCAAAGGCTTAGCGAAATCAGTTTCACGTTTATTACTTGAACAAATACTCACAGAAATAGTAGAAGCAAAATATAATAAAACAAATTGATATTACCATAACACACTTATTTTGTGGCAGACATCTGAGACATTATTAGCCTATCATTCGTGTTGTCAAACATAACCTGTGGGTTGATATACTGTTTATGTTTACATGAAATATGTAATACAGCACCATTATTTGTTTGCCATTTGTAAATTGAATCGAAATGGCACAGGCCTTCTCGTTAAATCATGGAATAATTATGTACTGAAATGTCAAATGACATGTTCCCATAGTTACATCGAGGCCTATATGCTGGATATGATGAACTAAAATTTAAAAAAAGAATAGCTGAAAATGAAATGGACTTTTCTTTTCATTTTGACATCTCCAGATTTGTAATTTCTTATTACAAATCGGTTGAATAGATGATACGAACCAATGGAGAACTTTGACCATAGATGCATACATTTTTTTACAAAAGCTGTTAAAAGCCTACCCATTAATCTAGTGGAAATATTTTCTGAAGCAAATTGCAAACCAAATCAACAAGATAAGAAAGAAACAGCAATACATGTATAAACTTAACTCAATTTCATAACGTTAGATTTTAGGTTGACACTTGAGTCAATATTTGTTATCAAAACAAAATATTGGGACGTGTCTTAAGGTCAACATGAGTTCTTGTTGAATTTTGTTTGAAGGGCAATTTTGTTTCTACATGGTGCATGATAATATGTATGAAACGATTTCAATGAAAGGATGATAAGTGCCTTGGTTACGTATCAGCTTCAGTTTGGCTGATATGTGAGACCACAAGACCCTATGCAAAGACTATTCGGATGCATGATATTGGTCTTATTGTTGCATGCCAGCAAGAGGATGGAATTCTCTTCTGCAAGAAACTCAGGTTTACGATGATATTGGTGTCCGCCTTAGTGCGCTGGTGAATGCCGAATAAATTGGGTTGATGCATTACATTTCTCCCCACCACTTATTAATACAGTAGTGGGATGTTCAATTGAATTACCAGAGACGACCCTTCATAATTTAAATTGAATAATTCTTAATTTTCTGCTAACTGAACAAACCCATCATTATAAACATTACAATTATTAATATAAGCGACTTGGTGAAGCCTAAGGTACAGTTCAAAATATATCAGTTCATTCCCCTGAGGGTATAATTCAAATTAGTACAGCAGTTACTATGATAGGGGAGAAGCAATTAGCTACACTCAAGAAACAGAATTAAGTAGGTCATAATGAAAACTGCAAAATATGAAGAGCATAAAACGCAGAACAGAAAATGGGGCTGGGTTTTGATCGACTTTAATCGCTGAAATGTGATTAAAGAATTAGCATACGAAGCCGGAAAAAAATCTAGCCTATTAACAAATCATGCATTATGTACATGTACATGGCAGACACCTTTCATCGGTTCTGTTAGCAAACGCACAAGTGGTGCTATGTGTCCAGGGCTGTATGCGTCAAATTTCCATGGGCTTATTTTTTGCACGAATTGGCACTGCAATACCTTTGTATAGTTTACTGCACCAGATTGTAAAACTCTCAATAGGCCTACATAGCCAAAATCGTGTCAGATTTGTAATGAATGCATTACAGCAGCAGGCTGCAGGTGTCAAGTTTAAGTACAATGAAAATTGTACACTTTTGGAAACATTTTACCAAAATACAAGTCTAACTGAGCATTGGCCTACCAGGGTGTCTACCAGATTATGCTTTGTAAATTTCATCACTAAGTTTTTTTCAATGTCTACTATTAGATAGAATAGATGTATGTGGATTTTCAAACACCCTCCTCCCCGTGTTAGCAATCATCATAATTTTAACCATCACTTCCAAATCATGTCATGATCATTGTCCAAAAAATTTGTTTGAAGACCAAAACTGGCACACAAAAGCATAATAATAAAAAAAAACCTTAGGCAAAAGTTTTGCGAAAACTAGATGGCTTATGGTGAATTGTAATTTAAATTTATATTCTAAATATCTTTTTCTGAATATACTATCGACATTTGGTTGACAATCCAACCCCGTCCCGTGTGTTTTAGCAAATTATACATTCTGCCATTGCTTCAAGGTCAGTTCCAAAGGGTAACTTTACATGATCTACATATAGATGGCATCAAAACACAGGAAATCGATAGGTAGCAAAGTGCCGAAACTCGGTAGCCTACACCAAAGAGTGAGGCTAAGTAACTGAGTACAGTAGGCTACATGTAACTGAACCAGAATGTCCAGTGAATCAAATCCAAAAACTCAATACGACCCTGATGGAAATTTTATGACTTTTCCATGATTGGTGTTTTCAGATCTTATAACTGTGTCCACCACTTGGTTGGTCTTGCATTTAGCCAACTGAGTCGACTGAGCAAATATTTAATTTTTGCTGAGCAATGAAACCACTTGACCTTCCACGCCTACCACAGTGGAAGGTGTAGTGATTTATTTCTCGGCAAAATGAAAGATTGGGTCAATTCACGAAATACAGGAAACCTTCCTGGTACACACATGTGTAGTTACCAATAAGCCAAGCTATCAACAAAGATAAACACATTTTAACTAGAGCAGTTTGCGAATTAGGTGACTACAAGTGAAGGTCAACAGAGGCCAGGCGACTACATGCACTGACGATGCACAAATACAGCTAAAACGTTACATTGCTGGAAAGCAATTCTCCACAATTAGGTCCTTCATATACGGTGTAATTCCATGAAATCGTGCACTAATTGTATTGCAACTTGACTTGCTCATTTTAATCCAAATTTCACTGCAGTAGGGTTCTGTCACTTGGGACGATGCATGTCAGCCCCGTATGAAACCACAACTACTTAATTAGTAAATTTGGAAATGGATTAAAGCGATACCAGACATCATCAATTAAAATTCACTTACTTTGACATACCAAATACCGATGGAGTCATCCGTAACAAAAGCGAAAAGAATCCGATCTCTGTTGCACACAATGTTGCGAATATTTTCTCTGTCCTCCTGAGGGATATTTAAGACCTTGGGCCAGCCGACCGGAAAATACATGGTCGGCAATTTTCCGAATATCAATCGTGCCAAATAGAAGCTGTTTTTGTACTCATTTTCACCAAGAAACTTCAATTTTCACTCGTCTTCGTGCAGCCACGGTCACCAACCCGGAAGCCATTTTGGAATTTCTCTAACTTTTTGTCACGTGGCATCGATAAGCAGATCACCCACAATGCATTGCCTAGAAACAAATAATTTCTTGAGGGTTTCTCTGCACCAAAAAGTATACAAGTTCTCCATAGGACATGTGGTTCAATAAAAATAAATATACAAAATTTTCCATAAAATATACATGTAGAAAGTACGAATTTCAATGGTACCAAAAATAAAATCTCATCTAGGAGCACTGATGAATAAATATTTCTACTACATGTCAATTTTATAATAATAATGATGGAAATTGCATTTCTCTTAGTTCCCCCTTTCCTTATTTTGTTGTTGTTACCATGATCTCTGTTGTTACTGAACACCATAAATTATATAACCGATGGAGAAATATAAATTTTTTTGGTGGTACAATTTACAGTTCTTAGAAATAAATATCGCGACACCAGAAAATTGCAATTTTCTCCACAGGAGATGTCCGAGCTTTCCTGCACAGGCCCAAAAGTCAAAAAACATCAATAAAATAAAAGTATTCCCCTACTACAAAAATTCTGAAAATTGCAAAATCAATAACATACAACTTTTTCGGTTTTTACGAAACACGTTTTACTTATTAGATTTACGAAAAGATTTTTTTTCTTCAATTCTAGTCAAATTTTAGAAAATTTCTTGCACCGGAAATGGTTTTCATTGGATAGTTCCAGATATCAATCACATTCTGCCATACTAACGCACTTAACCCTGAAGCATTCAGCATGATAACAAATGTCAATGTTAGAAAAAGGTATGCAAAATGTACAGGACAAACAAGTTTTCAGAATCCGCCATCATCCATACGTTTACATAGTATTCATCCCTAAATTTCGTACAAATGAAAAAAATCCTCCATCACTTATCAGTTAGAACTTATTCAAGCAAAAACCTATGAGAACTTGAGCACTCTTACTACCCACCTGTCGGTCCTCCTCTGGGTTGCTGATCACTTCTTCAGTCTTTTCAGCAGGCTTTGGTGGTTGCTCTAAAATTTTGTCTATCAATCCAAATTCTTTAGCTGCAGTAGGATTCATAAATCGATCGCGTTCCATGCTGTTCTCTGAAATAATAAACGCAATGAAATACAAATAAAAGGAAGTGACCTTTGAGAAATCATCAGTAATGTTCATTCCAAGTTTCCAACATGCATACCTATTGTCGTCAGTAGTTGACCTGTATGTCTAACATACAAATTATTAATCTGTTTCTTTAAATTTATTATTTCCTCAGCTTGTATTTGAATATCTGTTGCTTGTCCCTGAAAAGAATTTTGCACAGTTTGATTAGACCTTGGCACGAGAAACACATTACGCGACCATTTTGTCAATTTCCTAAGCATATAAGTCAACTTGCTTGTGCATGCCCAGAAGGCTGATGAATCATGATCCTCGCATTTGGCAGTGAATGCCTCATTCCCTGGGTACCAGCGCACAATAGTAGACTAGCCATGCTACATGCTTGCCCAACACACCACGTCGCAATTGGCGGCAAAACATACTGCATTGTATCATAAATGCCCAAGCCTGCTGTAACTGAACCACCAGGACTATTGATGTACATGTGGACGGGCTTTTTACTACTTTCAGACTGGAGGAATAAAAGTTGTGCTACGACTAAACTCGATAGGTCATCGTTGATCTGTAAAATTTTGATATAACAAAATGTTATAAATCTTTAGTTCTGGGAGCACGTGACATTATATAATGTCCATCAACTACTTACAGGTCCCATTACACAGATAATTCTTTCTTTGAGCAATCTTGAAAAGATATCGTACGCTCTTTCCCCACGTCCAGTTTGTTCAATTACAATCGGTACTAAAGATGAATGGCTCATTCCAGAGTGAAATCGCTTTCTAAAGACACACTGTGAAATCCTTAAAGATTTCTGAAATCAAATCAACAAAAAAACAAAACAAATGATGAGAATAAACTGTGGTTCTGACATGATGCAGTCAGCAAAACAATTCACGTTCAATAATGTGCCAGTTAAAATACTTGAATGATTACCAACCAATAAATTCCATTGCGGTCTCAACGAAAAGCTCAACATGTTTATCAGCAAAGTTTAAATCTGTATAATAAATTAAAAATATCTGAAAACACAACTGTAATTCAAGTGTGATTCAATGCAATCGATTCCATGAGATCAAGCTGAAATCTACGGAAGCTCGTTGGGCTCACCTTGGAAATACTCGAAAGGCTCAACCATAAATTTACGTCACGTCACAAAAATTATGAATGAATTAAAACATTCGTGAAAAATTAGGCACAATTAAATGTTATCACATAAATTCATTTTCAGCATAATTTCAACAAATCAATTCAACAATTTTTTTCACATTTCATCCCCGCTCCTCCAATGTTGATTCAGCATCTTCTAGCCACTATTCAAAATGTAAAAAAAATAAAAAAATTTCAACATTTCCCTATCAATTGTAGCGTCTTCAATCATTTGAAACAACTGCAAATGAAAATGTAAATGCTGGTGATCAAGTGGACAACTAATTGACAACTAACACGTCCAGCCTGAACACCTCAAAGAATCGTAATGGGTGAAGAGAAGGTGCATTCCAACTTGAAAAAAAAATCTCAATTCAATTAAAGCACAATATTTACACTTTTATTCACATTAAAAAAGAATAAAAGTATAGTTACATGGAAGTTAAAAATTACGGATAAGGTTACTTCGAGAGATGAATTTATCAAAGAGCTTTATCTTCTTTCGGGCAATTCTGATTAAATGCAAAAAAAAAAACATCCAATTAATACTGTACATATGGTGAAAGTACTACAAATCAGTGCATAGATGCTGCTATATTGCAGCAAAAAAATGCAAAAAAGTGAAGCGGTTTTTGAAAAAAACTTGCAAACAAATGAACTGGTTTTTTAATTTTTTTTGCAAAGAAATGGATAAAATGAACCTATTTTGGAAAATTTTTGCAAAAAAATGCAAAAAAGTGAACTGGTTTTCGCCAAAATTTTGCCTAAAACGTAACCAATTATTGCGATTTTTTTGAATAAAAATGGTTTTCACTGCAGCCATCCCCTTGACCACGAACCCCAAAGACAAATGTTCTAGTTACGCCAATGGGCATGCATGGGCCATGTGATTTCAGTGTGGACAAGAGGGGGAAAGCTAGTACATTTTTGGAAATCATTGGGAAAAAAAGAGGGGGTAAGGTGGTTATTGCAGAATAAGCTAAGATCCTTTTGCATAGGAATATTGTGGATTTCTTCAATATTTCAGGGAGAGGGTAGGTGTAACAGACTATATAAACTGACTGATTTACCAGCAAAGATCATAGTTTTCTTTGACTTTCCCTGAATTTCCCTGACTATTTTGCCCTTCCCTGACATTTTCTGACTATCCCTGACTTTCCAGGTGCGTATGAACCCTGTAGACTTCCCAAATGCAATGGAAATTCTAAAAATCGAAATTTTAATACAGATTATCAGAATGTTCAAAGTACCTGAATTTGTCTCTGACTTGGCTGATACCTCCCTCAAACCCTTCATGACATTGGCCAACGCCTCAGGATTCACGCCACCCTCTAAAAGTTTCAGGCAAATGGCTAATATTTCGTTGTCAAGACCTGTTTCCAGCAATTTTGACATGTTCTGCAGAACTGCAAGAAATCAACATCAGTAGATGTCACATCGTGCAAACGATCCATTCAAAACCACTTTAAACCCCAATAGGAACCCAATCCACAAAATGCACATTGAGGACCATAATAAGCACATAATATTCAATTCAACTGTCAATACAAATCGATTATTTTCGTTTACCTTCGAATGTTTCTTTGGCTCCCATACCTTGTTGGCGCCTGGCGTCAGCCATTTTTTCCTGAAATTTTTAAATCGATTTCACCGCTAGGTGGCGGTGCTGTACGTTACGTCAAAAATCACGTGACTTTTGGATTCCAAGTTTAAAATCC
Source organism: Cylindroiulus punctatus (assembly GCA_034695085.1). Lineage (NCBI taxonomy): Eukaryota > Metazoa > Arthropoda > Diplopoda > Julida > Julidae > Cylindroiulus > Cylindroiulus punctatus. The sequence goes on along the minus strand of JAQFYZ010000552.1, from coordinate 21,601 downwards.
ACGCTGGGATCGCGGACGTTGGAGGTAGGTCTACTGGTCCAGGCATAGATTAAAAAATCCCGTAAATTTGCAAAATTTTCACATACTGTTAGGTGTTAGATGTTCTAGAATGCGTGATTATGCGGCTGGTGCCCTGAATGCGTTCATTTTTCATTGAAAACTAGCCAGCTTTTCCTTATTCCTGGAAGGACTTTAAATTAGGGACATCCATAATTGACGGGACAAAAAGGTCAATAGCATCACCAAGTATAAACCCAACACAATTTTGCGTAGATTTCATCAGTTCAGGGTAGGTACACGTGGAAATGATATTTCATTATACGATCGAACTAAGTTCACGAATAAAATAAAGGTACACGTTTTCAACTTTTGTGCTGCCCTCCCTGATGATGACAAAATGTATATCACATTCTCAAGATATCGTTGCCAAAAATTCCAAGAACCTAAATACTAAAAACATACTGAGAATGCTAAGAAAAATACTATCAACAACAATGAAACCTCTCTGGTAACCAATCTTGAAATTCCAGCTAGACAGAAAACATCTATTGTTATATGCACATGTGCAAAAAATATCGTTTGAATAAATCCCTTTGGAATTTTGAAATCCTAGATCATTCGTTTTGCTTTCCTCTTAATAGTTTGCGAATGTGCAGCCTGATAAAACATTTGTAACATTAAGTAAATGTCCATTTGATGGTCAATGGAGTATTGATTCGTCTGACTAATCAGGGCCTACATGGCCCTTGATCCATAGACTATGAGTCAATGTCTCCCTCCAGGTTTTGCAAATTGAGTTATGATCATTGTGTTGGTATTTTTTTTTACCAGGGGCTACTGGTGGTTATAAAACTGTAGGATGTTCTTTTATTGTTTTTGTAGCTTTGATTCTTCTTAAAAATTGAGCAGAAAAAAATGAGCAATGTGCCTCCAGAGGATGATTCTAAAGACTGTGTGGGTAGCGAATGTTACAGAACTTCCGTTACACCCAAGCGGTGCTCCAATTGCAGCCCCGTCATCAAGGTGACCTGGCGAAGCCGGGACGGAGCCGCGCTTGGACGTGGTCAACGATGGTGTCATAGGACTCCCGTCCGGGTCATTAATAGTGCCAGCAACAGTAGTGGTTCCAGTTCTAGTTCCAGTTCCGGCACCAGCGAACACCGGTGTAATGTTCTTAGTCATGCTGGCACCACGCCGCAATGGTTCCTAGAGTCGCCTCGAGTACAGGAACTAAAGGAATCAGAAGGCCGCTCCAACTTGGTATTGGAAAGCGATCTTAAGAGCATGCGGCTGGGCATAACTGAGTTTGCTCAATCGCACGAATCAGCCTCAATATCCGTAAACCCAATTGTGCATGACACGCCGAAGAAGACCAACAACACAGGATCACGAACGTTCAACCCATTCGAGAAGGACCTAGTGGATACTATGCACCTGTCCTTATACAGTCCGTCTGTTTTCTCAAAAGTTGTCACCCCCAGCAAGGATGAGGTGTGTGGAACCACGGTTCTGCTCATGCATCTCATTTTCTGATAAATCCAAATTGTACCCTGAACATTTTTGTTGCATGCTTTGCCAGCTACAAGAAGATGGTTACAACTTCAGTTGGGGAATCGATAACATTGCTGTGCTTTATCCGAGTGAATTTGATGACGCACCTCCCGAAGGCAGTCCAGTTCCAAAGTATAATTATGCTATTTTACTCCAAAGATAACTAGCATTTTTTTCAAACACGATTGATCACCTGGAGAAATTGCATGGAATGTTTTTGATATCTTTCAAACCATTGATATAAGAAAAGTTGTGAAATGTATATATATACATATTACACATTTTTAAATATGATAAAAAGAGGTTAAATCTTGGATTAAGACAATCTTAGTCCCTCGTTATGAATCAACAATTTGAGAAAAACATAGTGTAGTGACAGACCCCATTCCAAAAAGCAACCAAACTAACAGGAATTTATTATAGATATGATCAAGATGTAGAAGACAGACTGCAGCATGCCATAAACACATTCTTTCACACTGCTTGCGTTCCATCACCATGGGCAGAAAATGGCAAGAATCTGACTGCTAGCTCGCCAGCTGGACATCCTATCAATACGGCTGGAAATAATGTGTCAAATTTGGGACTACCTTCGAAGACAAAACGTGATGGTAAATACAGTTGAGAAATTTGCCGTTAAATATCATGCCAAGATTGTGGCAAATCTAGAGGTTGGAGTTCATCCTGTCATTATGCTGAAATGCTAGAAATTAGGTAATATATTTTCAGTCTCGTGTCAGACAATGCTGACACTACCCTCGGACTTCGACTTGCAACGCATTTTGGGTAATTTAATTTTGTTATTTTACAATCGTTCTTTGAAAATGGTTTTAAAATCCAATGTACACAAACTCACAGAAAACTACTACACGTTCAACGAGAATCAATCTCATAATGAGACGTGCCGATCGGAAGATGACGCAGATGTCAAGGAGGTACTCAGCACGTCATCCTTAAGGCGAAAATTGTTTGCCAATGACGAGGAGAAGTTGACAACTCCTGCTAACGACCAAACTGCAGCCAAAGAGGAAATGCTTACAGCGAGAACTGTATCCCCAATGTTGCACGAACCAATACTGCTAGATAATCTACCTCGGACTCCGGTACTCACAGGGAAAATTTTCGCCAGCCTTGCTATGAGCAGGTTATGTAATGTCAGTTTTATCAGTTTCAGGATCAGTGTTCCTCTAGTCCAGTCGGAAAAATCACCGGCCGCCACCAGCGTGCCTCACTGACACCCCCTACCATAATTTCTCCGACAGTGTCTCCGATCAGGGTTGTTCTCAGGGAGATGGAAGAAACAGACCAAGGTTGGTTGGCTTTTTTGGATGAGAAATTGAGACCCCAAGCTTTCAATATTTTTCACCCATGTTTATTGTCTTTCAGGAGAATCTGATTCAGATATGAGTTTCATGTCCACGGGCCATACGCAGTCCATGATTGAATGTAAAGATTGTCTCAATATATCCCAATCTTCCAATTCGATAATGTATATACACCAAAACACAGGTTAGTTTAGATTAACTGTGACCTGTTCCGCAGTTTAATTTAAAAGGTGCAAGAAATTAACTGAATTATTATTATTTTACCAAAAACTAGATTGCAATCAATGCATGGGTCCCAAAACCCGAGAAGTTCCTGTACGCTTCTTGGAGCCAGTTGACGAAGACATGGAACAGTGGACGGAGACAACGTCCGACATTGATGCTGCGCCCAATTTCAAAGTATCGTTCATGGAAACCACAGCTGACAACAGCTGTTGTGGCATTCCCGAAAACCAATTCAGCACGACAGAAAACCAAGACACCGGCTACCAAACCAACACAAACGGTCTGCAGATTACGACGTCATCCAGTTCGGACACCGCAATGTCGTTCAGCACATCGATCCAAGCGCCGCTGCAGCTATGGCACAAAAAAGCCATAATGAAGTGCCGCGCGAGATCTTTAAATCCGCAGAATGTGACTGATCTGGGAAAATCCGAAATCATGACCAATGCACCAGGCTTGAAAGACGTGCCGCAAACGACTCTGAGCAGCAACAACAGTGAGACTGTGTGGTCACCACTCGTCGCATCCACCCCATCGCGCACCAAGCTACCCATTTTTAATTAGTGTTAATATATTTGCCTTTCTGGAATACCTCCTTTTTAAATAACGTATATATAAATCATGGCTCCATTGACGAACTAAATTGGCTGCATATAAAATACGGTAGTCTGATTAAACACGTAACTGACGACGATCTGATTCTAACATTCAAAGCACCCTATAACGCATTTCCGATCTAGTTTGCAATGTGGAAGTCTGTTTTTGATGTTTTTCTTAATTGTAAAAATCAGGGACTTAACAAATTCGAATAAAGTGTCAAGTTAATATTTTGCAAACCTGCATCCTGATTTCCAATATGGCGCTCACAACTTCTTTTCAGCATCAGGTTTAATATGCAAGCGTGCATCGTGTACCTGGTTGCCATGTCAACAACAGGATGCTGACCAATCAGAATACAGCATCACTGATAAGGCGCCAAAAAGCAGATCTTCCATTTTAGAATTTTCCAACATCAGTTGCAGACCAGAAAAGCTAGCCAGTAAAGTTTTTGGATCACTATGCAAAATCCGTTTCACAAACACATGCAGGTTAGAAGGAAACAGGTACTGATCGAAAGGAAGGATTCGGAAAACTTTTTTCAGCAATGCCAAAATCCGGCAACATGGGTGGAGAAGGCATCTAGCCAAAGCCAGATGATACAGGACGATAGCAAATCAACTGCGGCCGAGGTTGCTTACAAAAAAAACATTCTGCCAATTACCCCTCAGGGTTTGAAAAGACAGCATCCAGAAATACAAGGTGAAAACGGGAGAAAAGAAGTAAAGAGAATGCCACTGTTGATATTAGAGTCTGTCCAAAGACTGTCAACAAAACAAGGTAAAATTGGCGTGATGGAAAAAACAGGTCAACTCTTACATTCACAACGTTTACAAACAGATGTAAATCTGCTTTGACTTGGCTTGTAGGTTTGTAATAAAGGCGAGATGGGCATCGCGATTCGCATGCATGGCTTATAGATAACCATCATGAAAAGTGCATGTAAAAGTTGTGAACCTAACGTGATTGCACTAAATGTTGCAGAGCCAAAGTTCTCAAGTACAGTAGGGTCGATATACATGTGTTACGTGTACACAATTAGAAATAAAAAAGGCTGTTCTGATATATCCTCCACTATGATAAAGTGAGTTTGAGTTTCTCCTAACAGCTCATATGCTTTTAGTTATTGCCTATGGTCAAATGAAGTACAATGAAAAAGTGACATTAAAAATGTCACTTTTTTATGATTACATTAGGAACAAATAAAAAAACGAAGAACCAAAACAAAAAAAATTCTGTAGCTAGGACTGTTGTCATACATACAGTATATACAAAGTAGACAAACAGGGTTGGAAGATGAAGATTGTGTGCACAATTGGAGCAGGGACTACAGTAAACTATCCTGACTAAATTTGCAGGCAGCATAGGGACAGTTATCCAACTGAGTTCCCTCTGCGTTTTGAGAATTATTTGATATTATTTCTGTGCCTATCTCCATTTTTAGACCCAGAAGCTGATACATCGACTTCGACAAAAACGGAGGAAACTCCAACCAACTTGCATCTATGTCAGGATATCGGTATTATAACTGTTCACATGAATGAGGTAAAATACAGCCATGTTCAGATAAATCCATAATTTTTCTGAAAGTGAATTTGTCTCAACATTTTCTGGCAAGCAAGCCCTACAAAACATCCTTTTTGGACCTTGAAGATTTTTAATTAAAAACGTTAAACACGATTTTCCCCCCATAAGATTGAAGTTGAGGGCCTCTGCCAACGGGCCAAAGCATATGTCCGCCTCATTCAGCCAGACCTAGTGTACGTAAAATTTGGACAACAAAGCAAAGACATAATGGATTGGCCACTTCAAATCGAAGGCTATGTGGAAGTCACCAAAGAGGACAACAGGTGGCGCAAAGAATTCCAATACCAGGAGAAAGTACCAGAAGGTTGCATGATGGATACAAAATATCCATATACTGTATATGGTACAAGTCGAGTTTAGGAGTAATCTTGTTTTCCTGTACAGACCAAAATTAACAAAATAGAGTAGCAGCATGCCAGACATAGAGAAAATAAATCCGCAGAAATAGAATAGATGGCACCTAAACTCCAGTTGTTCCTGATTAACTGCGAACACTTATGGGGAAAACTAATGTGTTCAAATTGTGATTATATAGGAACAGTTCTTCTACGACCCTGGGTGACGATGACCATTCTGATAGCGATGATAGTTTGTCAAAGCCCGGATAAAATGTTGATGGCCACACATGTTTATGAGGCTATCCAGTAAGAAATAGCAGTAGCATGATTTTGGATATTGCACGCATTTTTGAAAGTAGTCCAATTTCATAGAATTTGCTCAATCGAATTTAATGATTGGTTGGTTTTTTTGCGTATGGAAGAAAATCTTATGTTTAATTCTGCAAATGCTAGCCCGAGGAATAAAAACTCAACAAGTGCAAATAATAATTTGATCTATTGCAGAAGGAGATTTCCATATTTCCTTTACATGCCAAAGAAAGAACAAGTGTCGTGGAAGGTAAATAAACCTCAATGCAAAGCCAAATTATGCAACTTCAATTCTAAGCATATAAGTCAATTCCAATTCTAAATCATGCACAGAATCAAATCCGTCACTTCCTTTACTCGAAGAAATGGTTTTCCAGAGTACAATTTCGAGGTCACACCAACCTGCACCACTCGGGATATTACTGGACGTTCAATTATGACAACATGCCAGACAACTGGAATTTGTCCGCACGTTCGATCAGAAATGCAATTAAGCCCATGGGTGAAATACTACTCAAGGACAAAGGTGGGATGGCCAGAATCGCCTCCATATAAATTGTTTCCCCATTTCACTCTCGTTTGAAAATCGAGATTAAGAAAATACATGTAGGCTAAATATTAATAACAGTCTAATGATCTATTGAACTAGTGTTAGGCTCTAACAGAGAAGCAAGTCCATCACTGGGAAATACCATGATGCCAGATCTTCAGGTTAGAATAAAAAATTGAAAACAACTAAAAAGAAGCAATATTCTGAAGTCTATGCTATATTCCATTTCTAGAGTGATCAAACAGAGGACTCGCGCTTCGAACCAATGACTTCTGCCATGACTCTGACACCACCAGGAACCAGTGTCAATAACATTTGGGACATTGTTGTGCCGCGCATGCCTGATCATGCACAGAAGATGTCTCCTACCAATATACAGTATATGAAGGGCCTTTGGAGTCCTTTGAATGTCTGAGATTTAAGTGCCATAGTATTAACAAAATGTTTGTACAAAATAATTTATTCCTTCTGGTTTGATGTATGACTTCGACGTTCACACTAATTAGTTAATATTTTGAAAGTGCAAATCTTGCAAACCGTTCTCCTGTTTACATTAGTTGTTGCTTGGTAAATAAATTTTCAAAGTGAAAGCCTTTGTTACACAGGCATCAGCGTTTGAACAAAACTCACCAAAAAAAAAAAATGGTTGCTTTAGCACCTTCATAGACTAGAACTCGAGGAACCCCTGACATGTCAAGAAATTTGGAAGTTGAAAAGTCCCCTTTCTATTTTACATTCTCCAAAAGAATGGCTATTCCCTGCCCTCCCCCAATGCATGCCGAGCCAATGCCGTATCTTCCTCCGCTACGCCTGAAAATATATTTCCCCAAAGCATGAAATGGCCATGTCATAGAAAAAATTGGGAAACATCACATTTCACGTGGCTTTCCTACATAAGTAGATCTACAATATTCTAAAGTTGGTTCCCTAACATGTGCCTAGGCACTGGCAAGTTGTGCTCGCTTACAACAAGCAAAGCAAGAGCAAGCGATGCTTACCTTAATTCATGCACCAGATGAGCAGTGATTCGACTTCCTGAAGCTCCGAGTGGGTGTCCTAGAGCAATTGCCCCACCGTGAATGTTCGTTTTCGCAGGATCCAAGTCGAGCTCTCTTTCGACTGAAAGGTACTGAGGAGCAAACGCCTCATTTACCTGCAATTTGAAGATAAATGGTAGTTATTAGTTTTAGAAAAATGAACTAAAACAGCAACCCTCAGATTAAAATGCAAAATCAAGGTGGATCGTAGTTACCTCAACTAAGTCTACATCCGCCAGTTTAACGTCGGCATTAGAGCACAATTTTTGAATTGCAGGAACAGGTCCAATACCCATAATGTAGGGATCGCATCCTAAACACGTAAGTAATCGCATCAAACAGCATGTCCCAGTTTGGGATGTTCGAATAGACTATTTCCTCAAACATAAGACTATGACATACCTACTGCCGAATATGCAACTAGCCTAGCCAAAGGTTTCAGTTGATGTTGCTTAACAGCCTCTTCGCTCGCCAACACCACAGCACCAGCTCCATCACTAATGCCCTAAAAAAAACCGCATGCACCGCTTGACTAATCAAGAACAGTTAGTGGCATACGTCTCGCACCCAAAGGACATACAACTCACCGAAGCGTTTCCAGCAGTAACGACCCCATCCTTTTTGAACACAGTCGGTAGTTTAGCTAATTTTTCAAGTGTGGTCTCCCTGGGGTGCTCGTCCACTTCGAAGACCTTCTCTCCCTTCTTCGTCGATATAGTAACCGGCGTCAACTCCTCCTTGAAATATCCAGCATTTTGGGCTAGTAACAGAAGAACCAGATGAGGTGGTCCATTTCTCAATACTGGCAGAACATCAACAGCATTTCACCTTGCCTCCACCTCGTCTGTGATTTCAACGCATACTCGTCACACTCCTGCCTACTTATTTTAAACTTCTCGGCCAGATTTTCCGCTGTCGTTCCCATCTTGGTTTTTATGTTCCAGTCTGTCAGGCCGGACCACAACGTGTCCTCCAACTGCCAAGTAATGAAAAGACAAATTGATAACACAGAAAAAAGAATGTGCTCTAAACAATTGCCAGACCTACCTCGCTACTTTCTCCAAGTTTAGTGCCATAGCGAGCGCCCCTAAGGGTGAACGGTGCCATGCTCATAGTCTCACTACCGCCTGCCAACACAATATTGGACTCTCCTAGACAAATTTGCTAAAAAATACGGGGGTATCTAATTAGGCATTTATCCAAATCACAGAAATTTAGTAAAGGCATACCATATCCCTTACCTGCGCTCCACTAATTATGGATTGAAATCCGGATCCGCAGGCACGGTTAACGATCAAAGCAGATGCATGTAGGGGAATTCCGATGCGATAACTAACCTGTCGGGCAACACCACGGCAGTCTTTGGAAACCCACTAAAGGGAACAAAATCATTTCGACTTTAGTCAATTTTATTAATTCATTCATGTTATTAACCAAGAGACTACCTGCATCACACATCCGACGACAACAGAGTCAACCAACTCCGGCCTGACATTTGCTGCTGTGAGCGCTGCTTTGGCCGCAACTTCCTGCAGTTGTGGAGGGGTGAAATCCCTCAAGCTTCCACCAAGAGTGCCAAATGGGGTCCTTTTGCACCCCACTAAGTAAACAGCTGTGATAAGAAATTCAATTAGCCAGAATGACAACAGTTTTTTTAGGTTTTGTTTAGGTATTTCATAAACAAATGAAGAAAAAAAATGCAAAAAGCAGCTAAAGATATTGCTTCCTTAAAATTTTGGTATGAACGTGTAATAAAATTGTCTACCTAAATGTCTGAGTCTTTTGTAATAAAAAATACTGCAGTCGGGCCGAACTATTCTAAGATTATCATATTGTGCAGTAGTTAATAGTGCAATAAAAAAATGCTAAACAAATTTGGCGCCTTTCCTATCTCAATTTCAACCAATGAGCACTAAAGTGCCATTCTACAAGAATACATTGCTCATTTTGGGGAGTAACTAGGAAAATGCATGCAAGACCCTGCATACAAGGCTTTCATCTACATTTACATGTAGTTCTGTCCAGATTCCACAGGGGCAGAACAAAAAATACAGACTTATTATTAAAAGTGGGTCAACTGGACAAACGACAATTTCCCGATGTTAATATAGAAACCCACATCCTCCAGTTTCATGTGACTGGAGGAAAAAAAATCACTTGACTATTCCTTTCCTAGCTACAGCAAACACTCAGACATTAAAAATACAGACACTAATAGCTTACTGTACCTTTGGTGAGGGTTGCCATTTTCGCGACCTAAATGCTGGTTGGAATTCCAGTTGCAGGCCTGTTTCGGTGGCCTTGGGTCGTTGACTCAAGGCCAACCAAAGGTTAACACCATATCGTGCTGTCATGATCATTTATTAGATAAAAATTTATCTGACAATTATAAAATTGGCATAATGATGGTCGCAAAATAAGCTTCTTAAATTCATTTACATATTTAAAAATATGCATATCATTAGTACATTAATTCTAATTGTTAGAAAAAATTTGCTTCCTCAAATTTGAGTGAATACATCATTTGGTATTTTCCAACAGCAGGGCGATGCCTTGTCCGCCACCGATGCAAGCAGATCCGATGGCATACTTCCCATTTCGGCGTCTATAAATACAGGACATTGTTGACAAAATCCCTTCAGGAACAATTTCAAACCACACATTCACTTGTGATTGAAATTTGCAATTGTATTTCCCAGAATTTCTATTGTCAGTAATTTCCATTGATGACAAAACAGCCAAACATTTGTTTGTACTAATTCAATTAACCTCACTATCCCGTAAATAAATAAGACCCAACCTTACCTTAATTCGTACACTAAGTCGGCAGTTATCCGGCTACCAGAAGCTGCCAAAGGATGACCCAGTGCAATGGCTCCTCCGTTTACGTTAGTTTTAGCCGGATCTAATCCGAGCTCTTTCTCCACAGCCAAAAACTGAGCTGCGAACGCCTCGTTTACCTAAAATTAACCGAAATGAAATAGTGCAGGTGGCACGCTAAAGGTGCAAATATCTACTGAAACTACTTACATCGAATAAGTCTATGTCGCTTAGTTTCGTACCAGCCTTACTGATCAATTTACGGATAGCATGAGCTGGACCAATTCCCATTATGCGAGGGTCGCAGCCTATGAAAAAAGATTTGTTCAATCATTGTTCATGCAATCGATTGAAGTGAACAATTATAAAAATAATTTTTTTGTTTTTCATTAGATAACAAAAGTGCTAACCAACAACCGAATAGCCAACTAGTCGTGCTAGGGGCTTCAAGCCGTGTTGTTTGACTGCCTCTTCACTAGCAAGAACAACTGCTCCGGCCCCATCGCAAATACCCTTCATAAATAAGTATAAATTTATAATGATGGGAGTTTTATTCAGCTCCTCGAACATTACTACTCACAGATGCATTTCCAGCAGTTACAGTCCCGCCTTTTTTGAACACCGTGGGCAACTTAGCCAGTTGTTCCATGGTCACCTCTCGTGGGTGTTCGTCCATGTTGACCGTGATGTCACCTTTCTTAGAAGGAATAACTACTGGAGCCATTTCCTCGCTGAAGCGCCCCGTGGTTTGAGCTGAAAACCATGTCACAAAATAGCTAAAGGCATTGCGTTTTTATTATCAAAATTTTATTTTATGTAACCACGACCCCTACCATCCTTCCACCTTGTTTGAGACCTGAAAGCAACGCCATCGCAATCCTCTCTAGACAATTTGTATTGCTCTGCAAGGTTTTCGGCAGTTACACCCATGGGCGTTTTTATGTGGGCATCAGTTAGGGAAGTCCACAGGCTATCTTCGAGCTAGATTACATAGAACTAGTTATAATTGAGGAGTTATCATTTTATCAGGCATTTATCATGATACACTCTTAAAATAATTGTGGGTCCAAAAAAGTACTCACATTGACATTGTCACCCAATTTTATTCCAAATCGTGTATTCCTAACCATGAAAGGTGCCATGCTCATGCTGTCTGTACCCCCCGTGAGAACGATATTTGCCTCCTGTAGAGCAATTTCCTGTCAGAATGGAAAAATGCCTTTATTAGTCAACCGAAGCATACCTCTCGATGAAATAATGGTGTAGAAACTTGCCTGAGCCCCATTAACAATGGACTGAAATCCTGAGCCACAAAGGCGATTCACAGTCAAAGCTGGGACAGCAACTGGAATTCCGAGACGCAGAGCAACATGGCGTGAAACGTATGGCGAATCAACAGAAGCAGCCTATATGAAGTTTATTTTGTCATTCACGGGCATTACATGCAAGTTTCAACATGATTTCTTTAATGATAGATTGTTGCCAGAATACGAGGCCTATAGTCAAACCAAGAAGTGATGGAGCTGGGTCAAATGAGTCGACCAATGGTGTCCAAGCGCGTGTTGGCGAATGATTTAGCCTAGTTGCGTACAATCACGTGCCACAGCACGAACTTTCACCGACTGAAGAACATGGAAGTGCTAATCGACAATCTTTCAGTTTCATCACTTCTTGGTTCTACTATAATAAATTACTTTCCAACACCATAATTTTTGGAATAGTATAGAATCAACAGAAGCAGCCTATATGAAGTTTATCTTGTTATTCACGGGCATTAAATATAAGTATCAACATGAATTTCTTTTATTATAGATTGTTGCCAGAATACGAGTCCTAACAAATTCCTTTCCAACGCCATAATTTTTGGAATAGCATGAGAATAGCTTGGAAATTTCAGAGAATTGGATTTAAATAGAAAATAGATATTTATAAAGAGCCACTATTTATCAGACTAAGATTTGAATAACCAACACCATGAACCCTAGCTAGAACATTCTCTCAATCACAATGCAGATTGTCAGTTACATTGCTCAAAGTCTTGCTTGTAAACCTGTTCACCTGGTGAACATAACCAAATAGGAATATTTTGCACCTGTATAACGCATCCTATTGTAACTGAATCCACCAATTCCGGTTTCACATTGGCCGAAGTCAGAGCAGCCTTGGCCGCAATTTCTTGTAGTTCAATCGGGGTCAGGTTCTTCAACTTCCCTCCAAAAGCCCCGAAAGGTGTTCGTTTGCATCCAACTAAATAGATTGCTGGTAGCGCAAGAAAAAAATAAATAAATAAATGAAAAAATAATTACTGTACATACTGTATGTGTTCAACAACAGCAAAGACGTTTCCAAAAAGTTCGCATGCACTTTGAGCATCATGCTTTGAGCTTGTAACGTGTCCTTGAATTCATGCCCCCATAAACCATGACCCGCATAAAGTAAAATTTTGCACTATGCAAGGGAACGAAAATTATTCAATCTCGAGCAAGTTTAGCATCCCACGCATTGCAAAATCGGCGCCTTTGGCATAAATGTCGAAAACAGCGCATTATACATTTGCCTACCACGAGAAAACGTAGACATCTTGATGTTAAAAACAGAAAAGTCAATATAAGCCGACAAACATGCACAACTCGGCAACAGAATTAATGAACCGACCGAACTGAACTCTGCTCTTGACTATATAGCGATCGAAGTAAACCCTCCGATGACGTCATACAACGTCACGTTCAGTACAACGCGCAGTGACGTACGAGCAATCTAATTGGCTCACGCTGGAGCCTTTTGTTCGAAAGGCGTTATTTAAACTCAAATGAAATCGAGGCTCCAAAAACAATCAATTCAACATACGAAGGAAATTTTTTTTCATTTTATGTAGGTAAACCTTGGGCAGTTGGGCGCAAAAACCTTTATAAGAAGAAAAAATTATCTCCGTGGGTGGGCAAAAATAGCATGTGTGAATCATCAGTTATTCCTTCATCATACTTCATCCGCAATTAATTTGCATTTTCACGTACATGAACTGTGGATTGAGTGCTATCGACATGTCTGTAGATCGAGCACCCCAACCATTCGTCAAAAAACAAACATTCTCTCATCATTCTCGAGCAATATTTACATGGTGACTACTGATTTCGGAAAATGAAATTCCTCGAGTTTTTATGCTTTCCACAAATCACGAATGATGTACATGTATTTCATCCGATAATTTTATACAAAAATATGATAGATTTCAAATGATAGGTTTTAGCTTACATCCCGCCATGGAAACAGTGAAAAGTGATTGATTTTTAGCCCTCAATAGGGAAATTTCACAAATTCCCAAAATGTGTAAAACCATTTATTTAGAAATAATATCACCATAGTAATAAACTGCAATCGTTTTCGCCCCAAATGTTTTGATTTGATCACAATTCACAAACGATGTATTTTATCCGATAATTTTATAAAATAAAAAAAACGTGCACAGCTTTCTCGCAATAGTTCCCCGAGGCGCCGCTTGGGAGCGCTGCCATCCGCCATTCGAATGGCGTTCGAATCACGGCTCGAAAATTAGCAGAGTTTGGAGCAAAGCCGTCGCAATTCCGCCCCATTATTCTCCGAGCTCATCGCAGGCAGCGAGCAACGTTTTTCGGGCCATAAATCCGTCTACTCCGATCGTTTCGCGAGAATCTTCGTCGAAAAGTTGGTTGTAGGTCACTGGGCCTCCCCTGCAGGTAGGCAACCAGGCCGAGCCAGCCAAAAGTTCTTCATCTCTCTCTTAGGCAAGAGCATAAAAAAAGTTGAAAAAAAGTGCTAACCTTGCCTATCGTCGCGCTGACGTCATTGAAACTTGGCTGGCACCCATTCGGGCGACCGCGTTCCCACTCCAGTCCGCCTTTTGGTCGGGACGGACGCCTGAATTTCGAACGAAAACGATCGAAAAAAAAGACGCCATTTTGTGCGTTCCAAAAGTTGTGAATTTGCCTTCCAGTGTTTCATCGCCAGGGATGCTCGGTCCGTCGGAGGTTCAGCTCGCTTTGAATTCCGTGTGTGGAGGTCAGAGGTCAGGGATTTTCGGCGCCTAGTGGGCCCCACCAATCGCAAATTTGGGGAACGCCAGGGCCAAGCCTGTTGCAGGGAGATCGCCCATGGTGAACAACTCCAACAAGCGTCGGATGGTCAAGCGAAAAAAACGGCCTGCCAATGGGCGGCTGCAGGACGGGTCGGGCGGCGACCCCACCCACAACTCGCTGCCCACCAAGTTGCAGCTGTCGCTGCTCAACAGCCGGCTGCTGGTGCTGGCCGAGCAGCAGAAGGTGTCCGCCGCCATCCCCAAGAAGCCAGTGGACACTATGGCCTTTCCTAAGTTCGTCGAGCAGAGGAAGAAGTACCCAGCGCTGCTCAGGGTGGAGTGGCAGGTAAGATGTTGTGCCTCGTGAGAGTTTTCATCCTGCGTGTCACTAACCAAAAATAAGACCCAGTTAATATCATCAGCCAGATGGACGGAGAAAGTGCAATTTTTGGTGGTTTTGTGTGGACCATCATTCTTAACTGTTATCATTTTTGTACATGTCTAAGTGTATAAATGCAGATTACTGTAGGTGGGTAAATGAACACTAGGCACGAAAAGTACTGAAACAGTATAATAATTGCTGTTCACGAGTAAATGAAAAGAAGTACACGTTACAACGTGCATCTGTTGTGATGCTTATACATTACGTAGTTAATGTAACAACTGTAAAGTAAGGTTATTTTCTGCTTTTTAAAGCTCTTATTTTATTTAGCAGTTGTTACATAAACTATGCAATGTAAGCATTACAGCATATGTACTTTAAACATGTATTCCTTTTCATTTACTCGTGATCAGCAATTATCCCTGTTTCCATACTTCGTGTGTCTACTGTAGATTGCTGTACATAAAAAATGAGACATCACCTGAGAAGAAGCTCTATAATGCGTCTTTTGGAGCAAAAATGTATATAAGACACGATCTAATTCTCGGGGAAACACGGGTATGTCATCTTCTTGGGGGTAGGGGACTGGTATAATGATGGAAGTTTTCAATTTAATCTCAAATAATCAAATAAATTATTTTCTCTAAATAGTGGTGAAATTGCTTAGAAGTTCAAAATGTTCTTCAAAATTTCTACATTAAGTTCACCTGTTGTTTTCTGTAAAATTCGTACTGTAGTGTTTCAGAATGGCGGAAATACTCTGAAGGTGATATCCCAATTTTTCTACAGCCATATAAAAGTACCGTTTGTTCAAGCGAAACATTTCAATCTTAATAGCAGCGTACATATTTGTGCATGGGCAATATAACGTTATTAGTTTGAACATAAGGACGTTCACGTGCTGTCTGGAGCATCAGTCACGCGAAGGGTAGGAATGTGGCCTGAGGAGATCGATGTGCTTATTAATTTCGAAATAAAACCAACCCACAGCCAAGCTTAACAAACTGTGCTGCAGTAACAGACTGTACGCACTCGGCTGTTAGCACGGTTTGCCTGCCTATAAGGGATACTCCCTCAACAAACATGCCTGTGTAGTGAGGGATACTGCTTGCACCCCTTAAATCACGAGGTGAAAAACATCTGGTATGAAAATAGAGCGACGCTGAATCACGTTTGATTAGGTCGCTATGGAATATATTTGGATGGAGATTCCGTCGAGTGCAGAGTAAAACATCCAGGGAAGGCATTAAGACAAGATTCCAGCTACTTAAAAAAGTTCAACGACATGTTGAGGTATGCAGGCTGGCAAAAATGCACCATAAAACTTGAAAGATGATACAGCGTGAAATTGAAATTCGAGCGTGTTTTATGGGAAAAAATTCTTCGCAGAATCTTCAAGAAATCTTCAAAAATAAAGCGACAATCCTCTTCGCTGTTTTATGTTCGGAAACGTCCGTTAATTTAATCCGGTGATTTATGATGGAACTTGCATGCCAACCCCTTCCACCCGTTGCGCAAGCATTAGGAGATCGAAGAAAACAACTAAAAATATGACAGCCTGGTTTGGATCGAAAACACGACAAGAAATGGAAAAAACCCAGCAAACATAGCCTACATTGGATTAAGATTTTTTCCATTTGATTGTCAGTAGTTTTCAATTCTGCAAATGGACAACGTTGACAACGGCAGGGATTTCCTCACCATCACACGAATTGTATAAAGAAAGGAAAAAAGTTCGTCACACAAAAATAATCAGTAGGCGACTAATCAAATTTAATGTATCCAAAATCCGTTTTTTTTTAAGTCACTGGTTACCGTTTCCAGGAATAACAGTTGCGCTTCCTTAATGGGTCTGATCAAGCCCAGAAGCCACGTTTTCTGATAACGATTTATGCCCTATAAATAGTCGAGCTGAGCAATATGGAAAATGTTGCCAAACCCTGTGATCAATAAAAATCATCGCGTGAATTCCTTTCAAATGATTACCAATGATTATTCTTGGGAGTGACTATGGATATTGAATTGGCTATTAGCCTCAACAGGATCCACAGGAAAAAGTGTTAAAACACTGTTTTTAGAGCAACAAAGCAAAACGATTATGCAGTATACAGAGTGGTAAATGCTTTAGAGACGTAGAAATCTTACTTAAGGCATCTACTGCATTTGGTATTGTTGGTCATGACTTAATTTATATTTTCAATGACTTTTGCACGACTTCAACAAAATTGAAGCATCTGTGTCAGTACTCGCCATAATTTTCCACCCGTGCTTTCAAGTGATGACATGATTATCGAGCAAAAAAACCCACCCAACTCAAATTAAGTAATGACAACCATTGGTTATAAAAATTCCAACTCCAGCGAAATTTGTGTCAAGATCAAAGATGATGGAAGTTAGTCACAGAAAAACATAGTAAAAACGCCATATGCGAATTTTTTTTAAAAACTGGATGCTGAATGATGAATTTTAGCCCAGGTTTTCTTTATAATAATGACGCCTCTGCATTTGGTTCACGAACTTCCATCCCTTCCCCCAGAAGTAATGACATATATACGTACTTTAATGTCCCCATTGGTATTTCAGCAAATTTTGGATGGCATTCAAATGGCATCATACTGCATAAAACAAACCCACCATTGATAGCAAAGCTCATGTAAAAGTTCATAAAATGAGGAGTGTGAGGAGTTTATGAATCTGAGGGATAGGTCACAGCTATTCGTCCGATTCATCAACTACTCACACCTCATTGTTTTATGAAATAGGGCCCTGGAGACTCCATTTCTGACTTTTCCTCTTTAATGCTTATTATAAAGTAGCATCTGCCATTGCCTATAGGTCAATTCCAAAAAAAATAATCAAAGGCAATAACTGCATGGCCCAGATGTGAGATTCATGACTTTACCATGAGTCACAGTAGACACCTTGCAGTCGTCAAGATAAATTAAACGAAAACATATTGCTAATCCATACTGCGGCTCTGCCCTACACCTGCTCATTAAGCAGATTGATGCTCAAGTTGGCTATCTAGCAGCCTGCCATGTCATCAGTCCCAAAACAAACACTACCTTGACTCTGGCGGTCGATTGATGTGGCTTAATTAGACGACCCCATTGCTGGCTGTCACGCTATCAATTTGTCAGCCTTCCAGATTGTGCTTCAGCATACATTTAGGAGTGCTTATTAAATGCGAGTTGAAATACACTGGCAAAGTCCAATAAACTCCCAAACCTCAGCGGCTGAAAAAAAACGGATGGGAACAATTTTTAACCCAAATTGTTGTCGCCATGCCAGACTTATCACTCGCACTTTTTTCAGTCAAGCCGAGACTGAATTTCAAAATGGCGGCGGGGGAGTCTGGGGTCAAAGGTGCTCCGTTGACCAGGAGATGCCATGGGGTGCAGATGGGACCGGCAACGTAGGGAGGGTCCATGGCCTTGCAAAGGTCACCCAAAAGAGGCGAAAACTCACCTTGCCATAATTGCAGCGCCGCAGTTAACACAAGTGCCAAAAGTATCTCTCCCCGTCCCGGCTATTTTTATAACGAATAATAGCGGTAGTAAAAACCTCAGCATCCGGAATAGACGAAAATGCTCTTACAGGGTGCCAAAACAGCAACATTTGGGGCTTGTATATCGATTTTGGGCGAAAAACGGCCCAATCTAGCTGTTTTGAATAACCACAGGGTCTTAAAACGATGTCATTCTAAATTCGTGATTTTAGACAAACCAAGTGTCAGCAATCTTCATTAATTTCATAGGCCCCACCCCCAAATTATGAAATTATTGACCAAAAAAATGCTACCAACAAGTGACATTATTTTGCAAATTCGATCATAAATGATGGATTTTAACCCCAACATTTTACATAAAGCATATTCCTTTTAGATGACGTAATACAGGGTGAGGTAGAATCTTCCTGAATGGCTGATTACATGGCCACCCCCCAAGATGGTGACATAATACCTGAACTCCTTACAGCGTCCTTATTGACCTCGTCAACTTTTTCATCATGGTGTTCAAGCATCAAAATTGAGTGTTTATATAAAAAATTGCAAAAATAACGACAATAAATGGAGAAATGTTTTCGTTATTTTTGCAGTTTTTTTATATAAACACTCATTTCTGATGCTTGAACTCCATGATAAAAAAGTTTACAAGGTAAGCTATCAAACAAAACATTTATTTGCATGATAGCTTGAAGCACTGCTCTTACAGAAGCACTAACGTAATTTTGCAATGACAATTTCAAAGTAATAACCTGAAAAAGCCAAAACAGAGAATTATTCTTAGCTTCACAGAGATGTGCAAAACAGAGGTCTTCCATCAACAGAGGTCCAATGGAAGTCGCATGCCATCCAACCCAACATGACCTTTGCATTTATCAGCAGAGAATGGGAGTAGTTTTACGATCCCAGCGCAAATTGCTGGACGATTGCTTGCCGAGCATTTCCATGAAGTGGGTTTTCGCCATAAAAATGCCGGAATTGCGTGTGGCGACATCATTATTGCCACATCGGGGTCTAGGTTGGCCTCCCCCGGGGACTCTCCACTTTCACTCCACAAACCCACATTTCCCGCACTTTAACTCGCTAACCTGGATATGGTTTTTACCCCCATATTTTGGCAGCGCGGTCTGGGACGAGGGAATTTTCCAACTAAATCCTCCGCAAATAGCTGAACCGAGTCATGGAAGTGCTCCGACTTGAGTTCGAAACAGTACTCTACTTGTACCGGCGGTTATGATATGCCATATGGTTGAAAATGATACTCCATGTGGTATAGATGGTAAAGAGGGGTGATATCAGTATTTAAGTATCCAATCTTGGGGACTTTCAGCTAGCGTGTCATCAGCCATTGACAGCGAAGAGGTTGGAAAATGATGTCATCATTAAATTAGAATATGCAACCTATTCCAGCTTCACACTTAGTGTTTAGCTAACCTAGTTTGCATAATGTGTTTACGTTGCCGTTGCATCATCCAGTACATGTTCTAATCCATGGCAGTTATTTATAATTGTTTACTCGCCTCAACTGCGTTTAAACAAACAAACTACTCTCAACACACTAAAGCATCGTTGGAAAAAAAAATATCGGACAAATCCAGCCTGTTGAAAGTTGAAAATTCAGTCACGTGGTCATTCACTGACACAACGAATGCACAACAAAGAAGAAGAAATACCAATGGTTGTACTTGTTGGATATTTGGAGACTCGATAATAACAAAGTTAATTTCACTCAAGTTTCAGCTTCAAGTAAAACCAAATCCAACAGTACTGATGCTGCAAGGGGCGCTGAATTGCATGATGGCCATTATCCGAATTTATGGATTCTAACAACCTGTCATCATTCGGCCACCTCTGTTCCTTGTGATGACATCATACTTGAACGTGCCCTACGGTGTTTCAATGCATTTTGAATGGCATCATAAATTTAGATGGTAATTCAGATGGTATCATATGAAACCATCCCACCAATTACAACAAAGCTCTGGATGTTACTTCAATGACTTTCCTTCGCTGCACCTGCCATTGCATAGTCAATTCCAAAGGACAATTTACAAAAAATTGTCCAAACAACGACTCGAGGGCAAAAATGTCATGACCCCATCGTTAATTTCATGACTTTCCAATGGATGCCCAATAGAAACCCTTGCAGGCAAAATGTCTCGTTGTGATAAGGCCCATTGAAAGTGATTTTTTGCACGTGAATTTTGATAATTTTGGACAGATATGATAATTTCAAATGCAATTCAATGCTTTAATTCAAAGTTTATATGGATAGTAAGTTCCTGCGCTATATAAAATGAAAAAACATTTCGTTTTTAGAATTTTCCCAGATATTTTTTATTTTGCCAACGACAGTAAATCTCTTATATTATCTTATTCAGGCGGCAGGTGCTGCCATCTATCGCCCATAAAGCAAAATAAAATGTCAAACAGAATTATCGTTTTTGTTAATATCAAATACATACTCAAAGAGCACATCACATAAAACGCAAGTCCCTGTTCATGTTTACAAAAAAAATATTTGAATATGTTGATCAGGAAAGGAGAAATTGAATTTGGTAATTTTATGCAGGGTGTCTCCAAAGTCGCAACGCACTTTCAATGGGCCTTTTAACTAAGCAAATAACGCGTGAGCGCCACCCTAATAATAACCAGCATTGCCAATAACAATAACAATAATAGGAACAACAACAAACGTTGGGGTCCATATAAGGCGCTGTGAACCCGGGCTTCTCCATGTCATTGAATGGGGTTATGTGGGAGTGACTGCGCGTCTTGCACCGAAAGGAGGTCACTGTGTTACGTGGGCCAAGTTTAACATGACTTTGAAAGACGTGCCAGAGATGGATGGCGAACAAACGATTGGGAGAAGACACAGAAATTGGCCAAATGTGCGACGCTGGCCCGAATATCAAATAGTCGCAGCCGAGTTCTGACTAGAAAAATAAATCTGGTGGTGGGCCAATTATTTACTTCGCACTAAGACTGGGTTCCTGGAAAGGGAATGGCCTTTGAAAGCAAGAGTGAAGACAAACACTTGCCATGTGGTTACTCAGCTCTCATATGGACACGGATTGGCACGGTCAAAAATACCAAAATTTCAAAACAGATTTTAAGTATTCTGAACGTTTACAGCTTAGAGATGTGTCACCATTTATGCTAATTTTTGTAACTACTATTCCATTCGCAAGAAATGCCCCCGTTACACAGTTACTATAGTCGTCCGAGCAAAAGAACAAAAAATGGTGTCGTTCAGACCAATAGGATGCAATTTCCTGTTTGCGATTCGTCCATCCTGCAATATAATATCGAGCATGGCAGCCA